>JAOYMR010000006.1:19356817-19367621 GCA_025802075.1 Tenebrosternarchus preto | reverse complement strand
CTCTCTCTCTCTCTCTCTCTCACACACACACACACACACACACACACACACACACACACACACACACACACACACCTTCCAAGATTGTATGATACAGCAATATTCAATTCTCAATACACATAAAGTGTTTATCCAATAGACATGGAGAGTACACAGACTCACAGCAGTTTTAGAAAATTGGTTATTTATTTATTTATTTATTCTTGTTGTTGCATTGTTTCTTTGTCAAATCCAGCAGGCTGCAGGAGAACAGAATTCCTCTCAGTTCCTGCTTTAATCACGCAGCTCTAAAACCTGTGAGTCATTCATCGATTCACTCCAGGTCAGACATTCCCCACTCAGAGGAGCCACGCTGGCCTCAGGGCAAAGCAAGCCCTCTAATAACCATAAGTCATCCAATTAGGTGTACTCCACCTCCCTTTGTGTATTACAGTGACACCCCCCCCAGCCCACAGCCTCTGAGTCAGGTACAGGGAGGAGTGGTGAGGTGGCTGAACTTCAGCCATTAAGTCATTCTCCTCAGTGATCCAAGAGGTTTCCACGCCCAGGCAGGATATACAGCGCTCAGAGTATATGTAAGAGAGGGAGAGAGAGAAAGACCCAGAGAAGGAAAGAGAGAGAGAGAGAGAGAGAGAGAGAGAGAGAGAGAGAGAGAGGGAGAGAGAGAAAGACCCAGAGAAGGAAAGAGAGAGAGAGAGAGAGAGGGAGAGAGTGTTTGGAGAGAGAGAGGGGCTTGAGGAGAAGATGCTCTTCACATTAACAACACAAAAACACATGAGACACACACCAGGCCTCTAAAGCTCAAAAGAGAAAATTGTGGAAAATAATAACTGAAAAAGAAAAGAAAAACATCTTTTCTTGGATTTGTTTCCAAATCTAAAGAACCCAAACCTTGTTGGCATTATGACACTCAAACCCAGTGAGCCCTATGAGAGTCAAACTCTGCTTTAAACTTGAAATAGTTGAACGTGTGTAGTCTGTGAATCTCAAAGATGGCTGTGCTCTCTCAGACAGCACTAATTATGAGGGTCACTTTAAAACAAGCAAGACAAGAACTAACCCACAGAAAGCAAGAAGAATGTTGCATATTCACCCGAAACATCCCTACAGCACTCAGACAGAATCAGTAAATAAGAAACAAACACACATCCATACAAACTTGGCTTTCAGGCTGCATTTGCTCCATTTGCAGCGTGTTATTTGATTAGATCTCATGGACCAAACGCTGCTGCTCACATGCAAAGCTGTTCTACGTTTTAGATGAGATCAAGAACAACACTGGATGTGTTTCTCCAACTGACTGCAACCTTCTGTTTTTCACTTATTAGATAATCTTGAACAATTCTTCACATCATATAAGTGTTTGTATCATACATGCATGTGCTTTATCATGTATGCATGTGCTTTATCATACATGCATGTGCTTTATCATACATGCATGTGCTTTATGTGTTTCTGTAGTAAAATCACTTTAGTAAAATAAGAGAGACCAGATGCCATTATCAGTGTCAGTGTCAGTATCACCTCACTATTTATAAACTTCACTATTCATAAACTTCACTATTCATAAACCTCACTATTCGTAAACTTAGTGTGAAACTTCACTATTCATAAACTTCACTATTCATGGGCCAAATAAGGGAAAGGTATTTATAGAATATTTTTTGAGGTCTTGAACATGAAACAAGTGCAGATGATGACTTCAGACATGTGGTGACACTGCAGGGTGACACTACTGCAAGTACAATGACACTGCAGGATGATGACACTGCAGGACAATGACACTGCAGGACAATTGCATAACAGAGTGATGACACTGCAGGGCAATGACACTGTAGAATGACAACACTGCAGGACAATGACACTGCAAGACAGCAACACTGCAGGACAACGACACTGCAGGACAATGGCACTACAGAGTGATGACACTGCAGAATCACAACACAGCAGGACAACAACACTGCAGGGTGATGACACTGCAGGACAACAACATTGCAAGGTGATGACTGCAGGACAACGACACTGCAGGGTGACAACACTGCAGGACAACGACTCTGCAGGACGATGGCACTACAGAGTGATGACACTGCAGGACAATAGCTCTGCAGAATGACAACACTGCAGGCCAGTGACCCTGCAGGGTAGTGACACTTCAGGGCTACATTACTGCAGGCCGGTGACACTGCAGGACGGCAAAACTGAGTACTGGAGAGCAGAAAGGGCTGGTTATGAGACATATATTTAATGCTTGATGCCACATTTGGCAGGTGCTATTTGAAGCTTGTGTGTGTCAAATAGGAGTAAAGAGAAATAAATAGGAATTTCTGTTTTGTGTTTAATTCTATTCAAGAGCAACGACCTCACAAGCAAGAAAAGATTACCAACACCTGGCCAAAAGGTTTTAGATTTGTGCTTATATTATTTTAAATGGAGTTTATTTAAATGGTGAAGACAAAGGAGAAGAAGAGAAAGCAGCAGTAAAGAAAAGTCTGCAATCATGTAAATATTCTCTCACTTCTCTCTTTAGAGGATTCACTGAGCCCAAGGCCAGTGGAGGCGAAGCAGCTACCAGGGGTGTGTGATAGAGAGGCGAGTGTAAACAAAATGTGTGTGTGTATGCATATTCATAAAACATGTGCATGAGCACGTGTGTGTGTGTGTGTGTGTGTGTTTTTCTCTGCATGTGTATGTTAAATATCCTTATAAGTTCTTGTTTCCATAGGCATCTCTAATGCTGAGTCTTGGGTCCTTGGTTGGTGCAGAAGGACTTAGTTTACAATGAGAGCTACTTCAAACATGACAGAGCACCCAGATGGAATGCTTAGTAGTGCTGCTATGTGCGCTCAAGATTATGAGACAGGGGGGGGGCAAACCGGTGGGGGGGGATGACAGACGGAGACACGGAAAGAGAGGTTTAGTGAAAGAGTTTCAGTTATTAAGGTCAATTCATTCAAGAGACCCAGAGATTTAACTAATTCCCACCAATATGTGATGTGAGTTGGATTTTAAATCTATCAAGGTATTTTATAACCATAACCAGCGGTTGTTTCAATGTTGCTGGTTTCTCCTGTGTAGAAGAATGTGGAGTGTGTGATTTTCATTTCCTATAGCAGAAGACAGAAAGTCCATTTAGAACAATGTGATGACTTTGATGACAAGGACAGTAGCTACAGTAAAAGCTACAGTAACAACAACAGTAATGACAGTAACAACTACAGCAACAACAACTACAGACTAATGCTGTATGGCGTGGTAGCAATTCTGTCACCTGTTACAGAATGTAAAACTATCCAGTCTTACTGCATTGGTTTGTTGTTAAACTTTGTCATGAATGTTCACCTTGTCATGCATATTTTTGTACATAAGAGGTCAACCTTACAGATATGTGTAATATGTACATTAACAGTGATTTTAGCAGAACTTTTAATTGTGTTTTGGACTCAGTACCTGGAGAGGGACTTTGATTCCACCGTTGGGAAGAAGGGCTTTCCTGCCTCCTGTTCTCGGCTCGTCAGTCTGGCCAGTGCAGCTTGTGTTCTGATCTGAAGGCTCAGATGTCCGACCTGCTGCTCAAGTTTCTCAGCACAGATCTGCAGACAGACAGAACAGCATGTTTGTAATGACAGGACTGCAGGGGTGTCTGCATGTGTCTTAACTCCAAACACGCTCATGTTTTACACAGCTGTGCTTTAAATATGCATTGGGTTTCATTCCTAGCTACAGCAACCCAAAAGACTCTCTCACTCCAGCTTGCATGCCTGCTATCTCCATTAAAGCTTTTAGCATTGGAGATTTTACCAAACTCATGAAAACTAGGTCTGCTGAAAGAACATCTCACTTCACACACTCCTCTGTGAGTTCACTTAGCTGTGCTATTTTGTTTTTATTGCAACAGAACAAAACAAAGTGACAGAAGGAGACAAAATCCCATAATCCTCAGCGGCTGTGCCTCCATGATCACAGACATTTCAATCTGAATCCACGGACAATTGCGGAAGAACATGTTCTAGTCAGGCACCAACTTTTGAGTCAGCAATTCAACTTCATGAATTCAGCCCCAGCTATTCAGCTCCATCAATTCAGTTTCAGCACTTCATCTCTGCTGGAGGTTAGAAGACAACCCTTCAGCTCCATCACAACACTGGAAAGGAACCAGCCAGTCTGATCACAACACTGGAAAGGAATCAACCAGTCTGATCACAACAATGCTAAGGAACCAGCCAGGCTGATCACAACACTCCTAAGGAACCAGCCAGTCTGATCACAACACTGCTAAGGAACCAGCCAGTCTGATCACAACACTGGAAAGGAACCAGCCAGTCTGATCACAACACTAGAAAGGAATCAACCAGTCTGATCACAACAATGCTAAGCAACCAGCCAGACTGATCACAACACTCCTAAGGAACCAGCCAGTCTGATCACAACACTGGAAAGGAACCAGCCAGTCTGATCCTGGAAAGTTTGTGTGATGAATGACAAGTACAAGTTCACATTTACCTGCAGAGAAAGTGCAGATGAAATACCACGTCTTGGTACCGCTGTATGGAAAGTCTGGAAACAAAAATCTGTTGCAGAGTGTAAAATTGCAGAATGTTATTGCACTGGTACTGGCTTTACTGTCAGTCCAGAATATTTGTATACACCTATCACTGACTTATATAGAAATTAAAGTGCAAAAAAAAAAAAAAAAGGTCCGAATGTCCAAACGTCTAGAGACTGAGTTATTTTGAGTTATTTTGATTGAGTTATTTTGTATTCACTGAATTTATTGTCTGGTCTAAACAAATATATTAAAATGGCCTTATTTGATTACAGGCACTCTTTATAACTATTACAGTCTATTTCATCAAGTCTAACTAGGCTGTAGAGAAAGGCTTTATATGTGCCTGTTCTGCGTGCCTGTACTGTATTGTGTGCTGAGATGTTTGGAGAGTGCAGCCTGTGGATTTGCTATAACAGTATAATAAATGCGTGGTTGTTGTAACTCAGTCCCGGCGGAGTCCATGTGCCTCTGCTGTTCACGTGTAGCAGCCAGTCGGCATGGAGCGAGCAGCCCAGCTACACCTTTAACTACGCCTCTCAGCCCATTCACTCAGCTTCCGCCTGTTCAGACCAAAACAGTGCCGGTCCCTCTTACAAAATAATGCAGCTAACCAAGTGACAGGGAGAGAGTGGGAGAGAAAAGAGAGAGGAAAAGAGAGAAAGAGAGGGAGAGAGAGAGAGAAAGAGAGGGAGAGAGAGAGAGAGAGAGTGAAAGAGAGGGAGAGAGAGAGAGAGAATACAGCTGTGACCATTAATGAAGAGGCATTTAAACAAGTGTTTCATTTGAAGCTGTGAACTCTGAGTGCAGTGGTGAAACATTACATCAGCACTCTGAGCTCCCTCTCTCTCCCTACCTCTACCTCTCTCTCTCTCTCTCCCTCTCTCTCCCTCTTTCTCTGTCCCTCTCTCTCTCTCTCTCTCTGTCCCTCTCTCTCTTTTTATCTCTCTTACTCCTGTTTTGCAAATGACCTCAGTCTCTCTATCAATGTGTGTCTATCTGCCTGTCTTCATAGCCTCATTCTCTTCCATGGAAGCTGCATCACCTGACCTACTTTAACTGCACACACTCTTTATGTATAATATAATACACCTCCAACAACAGGAACCATAGTCCAACTCCTATTATCATCACTAGATAGACATTCAACAACAATGTGAATCCTCAGTAATCTTATTTGACGTGTTTAGCAATTAGCATCCTCAGTTAGCTTGTTTGAGGCTTACAAAGTTTATCATGTGGCATATTTACCTATACTTACCGCTTGTAATTGCGTATGCATGACAGTGCACATATTGTGTTAACAGCAAGTAGTTGTTGCTGGGCAGTGATGGAGCATTAGATCATCCTGAATGTACAGACTACATTCAATGCACTTGAACTGGTCATTTAGCACAGAAAATCCCTTAATGTTTAAATCCTACCATGTACAGGGGTCAACATACATACATAACATGAAGGGAAATTACATAATTAAGACACCTTTGACTTCTCCCACACAACCAGCGCTGCCATTGCCATTAGCCTCACACATTTCTGTTAACTGGTTTCCTTGATCACATTGTAAAAATGCTTTTAACACCTTTTATTTTTCATGTACTGTGATATATGTTCAGCACTGTAGGATTTTTTTTTACCATTTTCAAGGTGGACAAAAAGCTTTACAGAAGCATTATAAAGCATTATAAATCTTAAAGAAGACTAAATATGAAGTTAAATATGAGAATGTTTTAGACAGAGCACAACAAAGTCTTTTCACTGCTGTCTTTTCATTGTTGAAATATTTTGCTAAGATGCCAGAACTGTGAACTTTTGACCCTGTGATTCCAGGCCATCGAGGAAACTGCTTGACCTGTCTGTGTGGCTGCCCAAGCTAAACACAGTGTTTCAGCACTTCAGCACCTTGGAGAACAGCATCCAGCTGAACACAGTGTTTCAGCACTTCAGCACCTTGGAGAGCAGCATCCAGCTGCACACAGAGTTCGAGCACTTCAGCACCTTGGAGAGCAGCATCCAGCTGCACACAGTGTTTCAGAACTTCAGCCATGGACAGCAGCTTGCAGAGAACAAGATCAGTGGGGAGCAAGATGGCAATATTCCAACTCATTCCCCACTTTGTCTCGTGCCAAGTTGTACCTCCAGAAAGTAAGCCGATGTTCCCCAGCAGAACCTCTTGCACCCTGTCTCACAAATGTTCTCTCTCCTCTCTTGTGAAACGTCTCTCTCTCTGTCTGTTTGTCTGTAGATCCACTGGAGGATATCTTTCCCAGGCCTGATGGTCTCCTTCTCCTTCACCTACCAGCTGTCTGGGACTGGAGCTCTGCTTGTTACTTCAGGCATGACACTGAAGAGGGATGTATCTGAGACCAAATATAAGCAAAACCCATACACTGTACATGTTAGAAGTATGCTTAACACATTTTAATTGTAGCAACAGGCTTATTTGTGAATAATGAATAATAAATATAAAATTTGCTCACATAAAAACTGACAGAATATATATACATAATAGGTTCTGAAAATAGATTCACAATTAGCATAAAATGTAATAGAAGGTCCATATATTTTAGTTTGGCAAAAAAAAAAGTAAAAAAAAAATTTGTTGGCTATTGTAATGAAACCTTTTTCTCAGTGTTTGCATTTCCCATTAATTCTCATTTGCACTGATATGTCACAGACTTCCATTCCAAGGGCTTATTATTAGTCAAAGCACCGGAAAAGAGTGACAACAGGGTCTGTCAGTGTCTGAACAAACTGTTAAATCTTGTGTTTAATAAAGAGCTACACTCACTATCTCCATTGGTGATTAATTCAGTGGTAATTGTTTTGGCAAGTGTTAAACCTACTACTGCAAAAATAAATGAAATTGGCTCAGGCCTGCTTTTCTGTTATTAGAAAGCGATAACACGTTTGCTAGCCAAGAGGTCTCCCAGAGCTGGGTGCTGGAGATGGATGATGCAGGGCCTTTTCCACATCACCATTTAAGGAAGAGAAAGATGTGAGTAGTCTTGTGCCTTTAAGAATATTTGTTAATTAAATGCTTGAGTAGTGCATATAAAATCCAGTCCCATATGTAAAGTGCTCTACTATATGAACCTATGTATTAGCGAAATATAGACTGAAAAACCTATACTGTCTGGGTTTTAGGTATAAAGTCTGCTGGGATCATTTTGTGCATTTAACTTAATCAAAGATGTGAGAGCTCAGATTAAATACAATCAAACTCAACTAAGAATAGGCAATACTTCATTACATTCAAAAACAGCTAACAAATAAAATAACCCCAAATAAAATCACAATTTGCATGTCTATTGCTTGTTCCAAATCAGACCCAAAATAAGCATCTCATTTGGCTTTCTGAGATCAAGAGCATAGGCTTTAAGACTATATCACCTTCAATTACCTGCTATCAAAGAGGCTTCCAGGGAGTGTTAAGAAAAATGACCATAAATGTGAGTGAAACTCTTCTCTGGAAAGCGGGGGGAGGGGGGAGGGGTGGTGGTGTAAAAGAGGATAACAGCAACTGAGCTCAAGATGTTTTGCTTCCATTTGGCCGAGTCCAGATAAAAGTCTCATAATTGATTCCACAAATTGAATTTCAAAGTAGCATCTGTGATTGATAAACTATTTTGGTTTGACCAAGCAAATAAATTTGTATAAAAAGCACTAGGTAAATTGGCTGCAATTTGCTGGTTCTCCAGCAAAGAAACCTTCCCTCTTTTTCTCCCTTCACATACACTATGTGTGTGCATGTGTCTGTTAATGATGTCTTGTTTATATAATATGTGAATAAATACATACTCATAAAAATACTATTTCAAGACATTGACTTTATTTTGCTTTCAGTTTATGTCACTTGTTAATTTATCTCCCAAGAACTGAATCAGTCACTATTCATATAGAACCCAAACTAGAGAAAACTACCTCTGACCTGTGTACCTGAGTTTTGTGTGATGTTCTTCTGTAAACGCTGCCATCTGCCATTGTCAACAATTACAAAGATGCAATATATTTAAACTGATCACTGTTCAAAATTAAGGCAATAATTAGCTCCATGATGGCCACTTATGTTGCAGTGTCATAACAGTAAATAGCTCTATTAACTGAGCTTATAGTCTATAGAGCTTTAGAAATTGCATTTTAAAATCCATTTGAAAGAGGGATGCCAGGGTTTTGTTCTGGACAGAAAGTTTTGCATTTCACTTTTGTAAAGTTCTTTGCTTCAGGCATGTTTGAGTTTTTTTCCCTTCAAAAAACCCAAACAAAACAAAACAGTTCATCACTCACACATCTTGACACTTCTTTACTCTTGGCCCCAGGAGACTTTATTACAACTGATTATGTTTTTCGTGGGTCATAGTCTAGCAGTTCTTGGGTTATTCCAGTGCTGGAAAGGAACACTGTAAGCGGATCTGCACAGGTTAAGTTTGAAAAGCTTGTCTGGCTAAACGTTCCATAATCTAGCCCAGTAAAACTGTACCATAACAGCCATGGGATTCACGCCAAACCAATATGTGTACAGACACATGGATCATAGAGAGAGAGAAAGAGAGAGATAGAGCCAAAGAGAGAGAAAAAGAAAGACAGAGGACAAGAAACAGAGATAGAGAGGGAAAATGTCAAGATGTCCTGTTTCATCTGTTAATCTTAGTAGTGCTAAGGGATGGGATGGAGTGGTCATTCCTTGAGAGTATGAATGAAGTAATGGAGTGAACAAAGGATGAAGAAACAGAGCAAAGCAATAGTCTGTGAGTACAGCTGAATGGAAGAGAGGCATTGCTACAGAATGAATAGCACATACCAGTGAATGAATAGGTGTGTGTTAAATTTGCAGAGGGTCAGAAACGAGCCTGGAATCAAGTAGTGAAAAAGTTTTTTGGAGTTTATCTTTTCTACCAGGTTCTGAATGCTATAACATTTCTAGCCCAATTCCTGCAGTGTCCTTGCTTTGCACCAGTCACTGATATCACCTAACACATCTGATTCCATTTATTCAAACAATTCAGGCCTCTAAACGGAGAACAGACACTAAACTGAGCAATGCAAAGGAGTCCCAGGACTGTCAGTGGATAACACAGATTTAACACCGAAAACTCCGAAAACATGGCAGACTGAAAGAATGACTGTAAGCTAAAGCCTCCCGGGCTTAAGGTGAGGGTTGAATGAGATTCAGGGGCCACTCAGACGCATAGCAGGTTGCAACTCTCGAATCAGTCCTGCTGCTGTTTGGCACTCGTTCAGATATGAGTGTTCTGCAAGCCACCGGTCCCAAGCCTTCATTTGCTGAAGAGGCCGTGTTGATTAAGCTCGGCCCGAACAAACTGGACCAGCCCGGTGAGACTGGATAAGCGTGTTTACCCAGCAATCTGGCACTCTCTCATTCAGTCAGTGCAGGTAAGGACAACTTGCACACGTAGAAGCTTCTGGAATGGGACGGAGCAGAGGTAGTAGTTGTTTTGTTTGTTTCACATTTTCCTGCTCTTCCAAGAATCAGTAAATGTACAAGAAGGACTGAATAAAAATAAACAAACATGAGAACCTTCTTTTGCTTACAGAATGCCATGTGTCACTATGGCGACAGCAGAATTCCACTGGTCTCTTGATGCTCTTTATAATATGATTAGAACCATCAAAAAAAAGGTCATCTATGAGGGAAGCAAAGATGAAAATCAATCATCAGCTCGTTCAGTCCAAGGCCTTAAACTGAGAGTGGAAACAAGCAGAAATAAGGAGTCAGTCTGACATTTAGATGTAGGGCTCCAGGAACCGTGTAGGCCCCCAGGAACCGTGTAGGCACCCAGGAACCATGTAGGCCCCCAGGAACCGTGTAGGCCCCCAGGAACCATGTAGGGCCCCATGCCAGGCAGATGCCCACAGAACATTGGCCCATCTGTCACAGAAAGCATGTCTCATAAAACAGCTGCCTGCTGGATTCAGGCCTCTCCACTTTAGGGTGATGTTGCCTTCAGTAAAAGGATTTAGTAAGAGTTGGGTGAGCAAAGGACTGGGGTAGGTTAGCCATTTTGAACTTTTAGAGAAAGAAAACTCATTCTCATTACATTCTGACTACACAGAGAAACAACCCATTTTTTATCTCTTCATCTGAAAAAAGCAGCATTATGGCTTTGCTACCACATGAAGAGGAATCTGTCTATAATAAAATCAAACCAACAAAAAAACCCTAATATATTTGATCAATCTCATCAACAGTGTCAACACTTCTCCTCACTCATTTATATATTTATATATTTATATATTTGA
>JAOYMR010000006.1:19328744-19339790 GCA_025802075.1 Tenebrosternarchus preto | reverse complement strand
ACACACACACACACACATATAGCCACATGTATACATCTGTACAGTGCGTCACATCAGATGCCTAGAATAGATATTGGATCCTTGCTGACTGATAGCAGGAACTCTTGCAGACTTCACATACTGCTTACCTCACATGTACTGTTGGTGCAGTTATAGTCTGTAGTATATAGTTATTAGTTAACATTCCATCCACCCATCTATCCACCCATCCATTCATCCATCCATCCACGTCTCTCTCACTCTGCCCTTGCTTTCTTTTAGTCATACATGGGCCACATCCCTTGGACCTTCCCAGCAGCCAACCTCGCCCACGGAGGCCCCGCCCAGAGAGGAGCAGGGCATCATCCGAGACATCCCCCAGAATGCTCTGGTTGGGGAGGGGCAGAACGAGGAGGATGTGAACCGTGATTGGCTGGACTGGGTGTATACGGCATCCCGAGCTGTCATTCTCCTCAGTATTGTGTATTTCTATTCGTCCTTCAGCCGATTCATCATGGTAATGGGAGCGATGCTGCTGCTATACCTGTGAGTCACAACCTGTCACCACTCGGCTTCTTTCTGCTTCATTTTTGTTTGCTTGTTATGGTGGTGGTTTTTGTTCCAGAAATGTAACATATCTTTAGTGTTTTCTGAAAAGCTGAAAAGTATAAAATTCAAATACTTTTGTAAAAAAAATGTTCTAAGCAATTCAGGTTCTTTTTAAGCAGATACAGACAAAGAGTAAAGCTGTTTGGTCCTATTCACAAGTATTTCCCCTTATCCAACCTGCATTTTAATCTCATGAAAGGCTTGTTGATTAGCCGACCTGTAGAGTCAGATGCCTTAGATTAGGGAAAACGTTAAATGTGCAGTTTGCAGACACTGCGGGATTAGGACTGCGACCATAACACAGAGAAAGGGCTGTGATTGGCTCCATCTGTGGTGCTGAACCACACCCCATTGGTGGTGCTGGGTGGTGACAGTGTATCTTGTCTGTAGGCATCAGGCTGGCTGGTTGCCTTTTAACCTGGACAATGAGCTCCAGGACCTTGCAGACCCGGCCAATCAGGACGAGCCAAATGCAGAGAATCACAACGAACTGCAGGACATGGTGCTTGATTTTAACCATCTACCACCACACTCTACGTGACACAAAATGCTGTAGAATATCTACCTGAGAAGTTGTACACTTGCATGATTAATGGTTTTCTGCTCCCCATCTTTCTTTCTCTCTATCTCCGTCTCTCTCTCTCAGGAAAGAATGGCAGATGAAGATGAGGAGGAGGAGCAGAGAGAAGGAACAGAAGCTGCAGAGGAAGGAGGAGTGAACGCAGGCTTCCTCTCTTCTGCTTGGTCGTTTATCACCACGTTCTTTGCCTCTCTAATTCCTGAGGGCATTCCCAATGCTGTGAATTGACCCTCCCCGACCCCAGGCCCTCCACTGAACCCTAAACGGTACCCACAGGGCACCCTGACCCATTCAATGCCTCTCCCTTCCACAGTCCTTCAGAACAGATGAAGACCTTTTAGTGGTTCAGCTATAGAAGATCATCAAGAGCATATCTGGACAAACCTCCCCAGATGGGTCTCTTAGAAGTCTCAAACAAATATGATCCACGCCCATTCAGACAGTATTGCAGGATGGATTGAGTTTGCCTTGTTTGTATTGCTTCACATAAGGGTAGGTATTATACTTACCTAAGTTGGCACCAAGGATGGTCCCAGGCCTATAGATTGCTAGGAATTAACAGATACTCATCTTTTTTCAGGGGACAAATGTAGCTTGGCTGTGTGGTCTGACAGCATTTCGTTCATCATTTTCAGTCATGTTCATTTCAGACGGAGTAAAAAGGTTTTTAATCACATTTTATAAGTCTGTTTAGTATTTCTTTTATGTGACGTAATGGAGAATCTTGCAAAGAGCTTCAACAAGTTATAGAGAACAAACATTTTGTGTACTGTATGTTTTGTACAAGACAGGGTGCACATGTGTAAAACACTTTTTTCTTTTTGAAAACTAGCACTTAACATGATTTTTTCCCCTAAAAAATTGAACAGTTTTGGATTAAAAAAATCTTTATTAACCCTTTTACCTTTGATTCTATTCTTTATTAATAAGGAGCTTTGAAATTCTAATACAGATTTGAGGCAAATAGTAAAAAACAGTAATGAAGGACTCGGAAGAACCAGCCAGCGAAGATGTTCGTATCATTCAGGAGACACTCACAGAGAATTTTATGTTTTTAATCAAGTGGCAATCATGCAACCTTAAATGGGAATTTCATCTCGAACAATGCAGATGTCACCATTCTTTCTGTTTGCATGGATGCGTTACCGGTATCGGACCCGGCTGTTCATGGTTCAAACAAAGGTAAACCTACTGCTGGAGTAGAATTTAATATTACCAATACTTGTTTGTTAACTGGATACTGAATCTGAGCCACGTTCTTTCATTTATTCTTTATACATATACTGGAATCCTGAACTTGATAAATTAGTTGTATTATTCTAATGTCACCCAGACCTCTGTCATTATGGAAGGCTTTTCACACAGGATTGGAAAAATGTCAACAGAAACTGAATGGGAATGTGAATGCATCGGTCCGTTTCCCGACAAAGTGTGGTTCATTCACAAAGAAAACAGCAACCCAATTTGTGTCCTGTTAAAAAGCAGTTTGCATAAACACGGTTATACAAGATAATGACGTTTGCACAGATATGAATGGTTCGTATCTAGGCCTGCACTTTTCTTAAGTATGGACCCTGTCCTCAGGAAATGCTAGTGTTAAGAATAGCCACTAGATCATGATGCTAGATGTCAATATGACTATGGCTGACAATATAGCTACAGCTAGACACATGTACAGTTTATAGGCCACTAAAGGTGTTCTGTAAGATGGCTAACACAAATTGTCCATGGCATTAACTGGCCACATCGTGGAACTTGTTCCGTGTCAGTGCTGTCCACCCACAAGGTGGCCATTAGCAGACTTGATTTTGGTAGCGGTGAAGCTACTGCACCTGGGATACTCGTTCCTCGGCCATGCTACTACTGCGACATCGCTACTGCTTTGATAAAACTGTTGTGCCACTTATAAAACTAACCCAGTCATAGTTAATAATGTGGCGAGTTAGTGTGGGTGCAAGGTAGGTCTTTATTAAAGTGGGTATGAGCTGTCAAACGGTTACATCGCAGGGTAGAAGGTTGGTGAGCTTTCGAAACGGCTGAATATGTGCATACCGAAGCTATTGTTTTTGTTTTTAACTAAGGAAAGTGTTTACATCTTGACAGCCAAACAGGCAAGTGTTAAAAGCACTGACTTTAGTTATCGCTCAACCCCAAATCAACATTACAATTACTGGCTTAACGTACGTGCTTTTAACACCGTCAGGTCTGGCCGTCAAATGAAAGGTGACGCACTTTTCTGATGCTTGAAATCCCCAGCATACGGATTTTATATAATATTGGTCCTGTCCTTTCAGCAGAGAGGAGTTTTAAATAGGAAGCATGTTGTAAAGTTTACTCTCTATATACCCATATATACGTACACCTGCCACTTCATTAGAGGCCAAGACCTTGTAGTGTAAAGTACTTCGACAGCAAATGTACAGTTAGAAATGAATCCTGGACATTTTATGCATGGATGATGAACGACCATCAAGGAACAGTGTGCTGACAGTGTGTACCACAGCAGAACTGATCCAGCTTACATAGGCCGTGGTTCTAGCTCAGGTAAACATGAACAGCTGCTGCCCTCTGCAGGCTCCCAGAAACACCCAGCTGGTTGCACACGCACAGACGAAATCTTAATCTCCTGTTCCGTAATCATTAACACACTCACCTGTTACTGTTCTTTTCGTTCATTGGTACGTCTATTTGAGCCCACAGGTTCACCTCTCCACTGCTTCGCACTGAGCCTACCAAGCCTCTAAAAAAACCTGGGGCAGGCTTTCTCTTCTGTTCTCTTCTCTCTCCTCTCAAAAACGTTTATTTTACGGAAACGTTTATTGTGCGTCGCACCTCATGTTACATGGCAGTATATAGATCAAACTCCATTTTTTATGTAACTCCATATTATTTCATTCCAAGCATAAAATGCCACTACATGGAATATACGTTTATTGCTTTTTTGTCGTGAATTTTACAAAATAAAATATTACTGTTTATTGCACAAATATATAGTAGCATACCTGTCTCTTCCTGGCATGCTGGGGTGTGTCCTGCGAGAATGTCTGGAGCTCTAACAGTAGGTTCTCTGCACCCAGAGTCAGCGCCATCCACTCTGTGAGATTTAGTTATTTTCTTCCCTTCCCTTAGTTCTTTTCGTCACTCTTTTGTCTTTAAATCTTATGGAATGCAGTTTTTTAAAACTATTCCTAGCTTTTTGCAAAGTGAGAATACAGCGAGCTCCAGTCATTCTGAATCAGGACTGCAGGACACCCTGTGTTTGGGTCCTGGGCCACATCACACCTCTACAGCACAGTGGTGAGTGAAATCTCTCTATGGAATAAGTTACATTGATACCCCATGAAACACACTGAGCACACTACAACCAGATCGCTTGTGACCTGCTGGTGTTTTTAACACAATACCAAACCAATATACACATAAAACCACACAATGTTTGTAACAATATCAAAACAGTACAGTTACAGGAAAGAATGTTTTAAAAATTAACTGGCAGTATGTGAAACACACAGTACACAATCACTAGTACTGGAATACAGTGAGGGACTTAACAGCATAACCCTGCCCCCAAAAGTGCATTAAATACAGATATCAGTAATATAATTCCTAGAGAGGAGCCAGAGACAGTACTGAGGAGAGGTATGTGGGGATCGGGACATTCTCTGGAAAAATACCAAATATGAGTTTAGGAAAGATAAATATTTAATCATCTTTAACAATCTTTGTCCTTCTCTCTGTGCATGACAACTGCTGGAATTCACAAGGCACACATAATGCAAACCTGAATTATAACCTTGATGTTTTTAAGGGTGTCCCAGTTACACATGGAAATCTCATGTATGAATATGAAACATACTATAGCACACACAACCTATATGTGAATTTCTGCACATCCCTTTTTATGTGAGAATAATGGCTGCTTCAGGAGTAAAACTCACCAAACTGTATAATGTGTACTTCTGCTCGATACTCTATACATGTTCTGTTACTGAACTTTGAGCTAGTTATGATCCAACTGTTCCTGGTTATGATCCAACTGTTCCTGGTGCAAGTATTAAAGGAAATTTATAACCAAAAATATTTAAAATTAAATGTAAAATATGTTGAATTAACAAGAAAGCTATACAAAATAAAAAATATAATTTGGCATTTAAACTTAAATAAAAAATAATGAGATAAATTTACAAGTCAGTTCGACCAATCAAGGTCCTACAGCCCATTCCGTTGGTGTTATTGACTGTGCGTTCCCTGGTGTAACCTCCATGTTTGCAGCAGGTTTCTAGGCCAGCAGATGGAGCTGTTGGCTCTAGAGCAGGACCAAGTTGCCAGAGTGGGCTGGTCCTGCAGGAGTTTCTCTGAGGTGGAGACGGCTGTGGCTCCAAACGAGAAGAATAAGCTCCGTTTCTAGAGAGATGTCCCCACGTTGGACTTTCCACACCCATTCAGGGTTCCTTCCATATTTACCCTAACACATAGCACCTTCTCCTGGCTGGTCCGAAAAAAAATGGGGGGAAAAAAGGAGAAAGAGACATAATTAGAACAAATCAAATGCATAACCAGAGAGAGAAGGGCGTCCTCTGTGTTAGATACAAGCTATACAATTCGTAACCAAAAGACCAAATTCATGCTCAAAGTTGTAGTGTCACTTGTTAGTATAGTGGATAGCATCTCCACCTGTCAAGGCCGGGGTTTGATTCCGTGGCGGGGAGTATGGAGGCTTTTCAAGAATTTCTCTCTGGGATCAATAAAGTATTTCTCTATCTATCTAAGGGTATCTGGGGTGTCTCTCAGTCCTCCTCAAGGCATTTAATGCAACAGCTAAAAAGGTCAAATGTATTAACCCTTGTTTTACTACAGCACAGTTGAGCTGAACTGTCCCTTTATTCGTTTCAAGAACCACTGAGGTTAAACTGGAGTCAAAGCCGTCGCTCCGTAACGTCACAGCTGCACGTAACTGACGCAGTTACTCTGACTCCTCTAACTCTGACTCCTCGCCATGCGTTCAGGAGTGCAGTGGCGCTGATCTGCGCAGTCCGTACAGATGTAGTGAGCCGCGATCCTCATGAACAGGTGCAGTAACAGAGCTGAAGCACACAGAGAGTCCAAACTCCACTGCATCCAGCAGGACTCCAGCACCTTCAGCTACTCGTTACCATGACACCATGACACAGGGCCACTATGAGTTTAGAACCATGACTGGTAATAAGATGTTCAGGGTGCTATTTGTGTCAACTGTCAGCCAAGTAGCTTAATGTTTAATTAAAGTTTAATATCTAATTTAATACAATATGAAAAATTAAGTTCACAAATTAAGTTCAGAGATTGTAGTAATTTAGTTTCGTTCATTAGCAACTCAAGAGAGCAACTGGCACATTATTGTCTCTGCAGGTGTTCGTACTGAGCTTTGCTTTTTAATAGCCTCTAACTTTTTATCACAGTTGCAGCAGTTTTTTTAAAAGCTATTAAAAGAGCTTTTAGTACATGATAGACAGCTGTAATAATGCTCACTTATGACCCCAAGTAGTTTTTAATACATTTTGAAGCCTGCAGTGACCATGTTTTCCTTTAGGGGGTGCTAACCTGCCAGCGTGAGAATGCCGTGGAACTTGCAACACATTCCCTCCTCCTCCTCCCTCCTCTCCCCCTCCTCCATATGACATGTCTGTCTCCTCTACTTCCTCCAGATTCTGCTCTTCTTCCTGTTTTGAAGAGAACCAATCATGTGGCTTATATAGCTCATGTCATGTCGATATAATAATAAAAGCGCAGCAGTGTCCCTCTCCATAGTCCTGCCGTTGAGCTGAACCAAACAGATCTTACACACACTGCACTTCTAACCCTCGAAGACTCACCAGGTATATACACCATACTACAGCATGTAAGACATAGTCATACTCATCCAAGACCTCCTGCAAAATGCTATGGGAAGCTCTGACTGGTTTGCTGAAGCTTCAGAAGTTCCATTCTCCACCTGCTCTGCTCTTTTCTTCTTGTTATCATCCTCTTTCTTCTTCTTACTCTCGGGCATCAGGTCATCCAGCCAGCTTAGCTCTCTCTTAGTAAAGAAGAGATCCAAAAGTTTCCGCACAAACACCAGCGCCAGGACCTGGAGAAGTGGAACCAAGTAACAGGGTAGGTTATGACAGACTGGTTCAACGTGGCCACAGGAGAGAGTAAATAAGACGGTGAAGCTACAGGCACACGTCAGGCTAGCGTCTCTGATCTGCTCTACGTCCATGTATGGACCGTTGTCAAGGAAGAGCAATGCTGGGGTAATGTGATACAAAGGGACATGTTACAGTACCATAAATGTGTTGTAAAGAAGCAGCTTAATGCCTTACAGTTTCTCATTATTACATCACAACTACTGAATTAAACCGAATTTTGATTTGTGTTGCTCACGCATTTCTAAGTAGATAATATTAGGGATGTGGAGTGTAATAAATAGTACATCTATATAATACCTTGTCTTCACTTTTTATATAATTTGTGTGTGCACTACGCTCTGCACGGCACGGGCATGAAATTGCATTATTCACAAATTTTACAGGAGAGTAGATGTGAAAAGTGTAGATATTTCACTGCATCTTTGTCAAAAGGTAAAACATTGCCGTGAAACTATGTACACATCTGAAGCAACTTTCCACTGACATGAACTTAAAGAGTAGCTCCATTCCCACTGCATGCTATAAAACTCACCTGTAAGGGAATTTTAGGTGATGCTAACTGCTAGTTTTTCCTCAGTAAAGTACAGAAAAAGAACTGTGGGTCTGAGAGAGTAACAGAAGCAGAGTAATGTGTGGTGTGGTTACTTTTCCCAGCAAGTAATGAATAAAGTAATTCCAGTAGAGTTCAGCTCAGCTATTTCAAAGAAAACTAAATTTTGTTAATGTGGTTTTTGAAGTTTTTGAACAAACTGCATCCACACTGATTATAAGAACATACATCGCTGCACCAGCACTGATTATAAGCACATATAATGCTGCAGGAGGCAGTCGTAGGCGCATCTCTACCATCATGGGGAAGACGACGCGGGCGGATGAGGCCTTGATCACCCACAGCAGCACCAGGCAGGTGAGCTGCACCAGGGTGAAGACATGCACCTTCCACAGCGGCACGTAGCGCAGATAGATTAGATCTGGCTGGTGCTTGGCAGGCATGGCAAACAGCTTAATCCTGTCAAAGAACTGAAGGGGATGGGAGAGGGAGGGAGAGAGAGAGAGAGGGAAGGAGAGAGAGAAAGAGGGATGGAGAGAGGGATAGGGGATTGGAGGACATTTCTTAGGCATGACCCCATTGAGAAAATGGCATGTAAATGCACATCTAGACCTGCCCAGATCATAACGGCATGTGCTAGAAAATGAATACTTCACCTGTATGCCTTTCAGAGATGATACACCCATATAGAGAAAGACTCCATACAGCACAGGCATGGGAATAAACTGGATACAATACACACACACATCATTATACAAATACACAACCATTACACAAAACACAGCGCTTGCTCAAATTTTTATGAACACTGACAGCACATGCCACTGACCTTTAGGGCAGAGGTCATGAAGACGGAGCAGCCCATGAGGGTGAAGATGAGAACGCCGGTGAGACGCTGCTCCCTGATCCCCAGGAACTTGGGCTGCTCCCCAGGCGCTGAGCAACCAGACTCCACCTTGAGGCTGTTCACGTGCGATATGGAGAGTACGGTCGCCGCGACGAACCATGGTAAGCCCATCACCGAGCATACTCCCAGCATCACCGTGACAACCAGCAGGTCCAGGTGGTACCCACAGCCTTTCTGCAGAGAGAGGGAAAAATGTGAGGAGAGACATATACAGGAAAACACACACACACACACACACACACATACGGCAAAGGCCTGCTGATGTAACACCTGTAGTATTTTGCAGCCAGCTGAGCTGCTAAACTATATACACTGTAGGGGTTCCTTCAGTCCTGCACCTGTTAATTCAGCACTGTTAGTGTTAATTCAGCGCTGAATATTTTGCTTCACTTCTTTAGAAGGAGAATCTTGTAGGAGAACCTGCATTAGAAAGCTGAGCTGTGTGTTCAGGCCCAGTGAACAGGAGGTACCTTGAGCTTGTGCTCCTTGCGGTTGATGATGACGGCAGTGATCTGCTGGTCCATGAAGATCAGGATGGTACAGAGCAGGGCGGGTATGACAGACGCCACCACCGTCCACCACGGGTTAGAGCCCAGCGGAGAGACCAGCCAACCACGGTGCTTAGAGGTGGGCTGTGCACACACACACGCGCACACACACACACACACACACACACACACACAAACCCACGCACACATTTACACACATACAGTTTCAAATGAAATATAAACCATGAAATATTTTACATTCCTTTAATATCTAATATCTATAGCCAATTATTAAGAAAAATAATTTTAAACTCATTCTGTTAGTATGTCTGTCTGTGTGTGTGGGAGTAAGTGTGTACATGCATATGTGTGTAAGTATATCTGAGTATGTGTGTGTTTGAAAGTGTATGTTACCTCAAAGCGGTCTGGTACATTGAGTTTGGGGGATGGGATCCCTATCAAATAATCGACCAGCACCATCACCATTATAGTCAAAAATACAGCAAAATCGCTGATGGTGGAACGCACCTGCGCACATCAGTACACACAGAGAAAACACACACACAGGAAAACACATTCAGCAAGCAGATAAACAAATACACTGATCAGTCATAACATTAAGAACCAATGTTGACCAATGTTGTTTGTGTCTCTGGTTGCAACTAAAACAGCTCTGACCTATGAAGATGTGATCTTTAACCCTCTGAAGACGTCCTGTGGAATCTGTCACCTTAACGCCCTCACCAGTCCTGTAAGCTGTGAGGTGGAGCCTCCATGCATGGACTGGACTTGTTTGTCCACCACATCCCACAGATAGTTCACTGGTTGTTCGACCACTTTTGATAGGTACTAATCACTGTATACTGAAAACACCCCACAAGACCTGCTGTATACTGAGAACACCCTACAGGACCTGCTGTGTACTGGGAACACCCTACAGGACCTGCTGTATACTGGGAACACCACATAAGACCTGCTGTATACTGGGAAGACCCTACAGGACCGCTGTTTCAGTTTGGCCTGTGTCTAAGTCACTCAGATTCTTACACGTTCCCTTTATTCCTGCTCCCAACAAATTCAACCAGTGACTGTTCACTTGCTGCCTCATAAATCCTACCAGAGGTGCCATTGCAACGAGATAAACAATGTTATTCAGTCCATCCATGGTTTTAATGCCATGGCTGATCAGTATAACCACAAACAAAAGTGGAAACACACAGTTCTCTCACAAGAGCACAAAAGTAAAGAGAAACTTCCTCTGTTTTACCCTGCAGTTTTAGTCATAGTGTCTACACACAGTTACCCTCCTACACCTCAGAGTTTGGTTAACAAAGGGACATCAGCAAAGGAACGTGGCCGTCCTAGTGGAGAGTAAGGGGTTAAAGAACGACAGGGGAACTGTGCATGGTGAATGAGGCTGTGTTGTACAGTGATATGAGGCTGTGTTGTACAGTGATATGAGGCTGTGCTGTACAGTGATATGAGGCTGTGCTGTACAGTGATATTAGGCTGTGTTGTACAGTGATATTAGGCTGTGTTGTACAGTGATACGAGGCTGTGTTGTACAGTGATACGAGGCTGTGCTGTACAGTGATATGAGGCTGTGTTGTACAGTGATATGAGGCTGTGCTGTACAGTGATATGAGGTTGTGTTGTACAGTGATATGAGGCTGTGCTGTACAGTGATATGAGGCTGTGCTGTACAGTGATATGAGGCTGTGTTGTACAGTGATACGAGGCTGTGCTGTACAGTGATATGAGGCTGT
>JAOYMR010000006.1:19288512-19306030 GCA_025802075.1 Tenebrosternarchus preto | reverse complement strand
TTAAGAGTGTGAGGTTTAAGAGTGTGAGGTTCTCTGTGATCTGATCCTGAGCTTGTCGGCGCTTATGCTTTGATCATTTTGATATGTTGTTTGGCAGTTTCAGATGTGGAATGTGACAGACAAGAAGGGTATTTGTCGTCACAGATGATGTTATAGCATGTAATGCATTTCCATACTGGGAGAGTCAGTTATCAAATTGTGTGGCCTGTTAAGTGTCAAATTTCATCAGACCAAATTTAGGTCTGGAGTTTTAAATGAATAATTTATTAATGTGAGATTTTTGGGATGTGCTGCATGCTTTTTTCAGTTAAGATGTACTGTTGAAGAATTTATAGATTAGTGTGTACGAAATCAACTGCTGAACACTGAAATTGAAGGTAAAAAGTGACTGAACACTTTCAGAGCATAGTAATTGATAAAATTTAGTAAATAGAGTGAGATGGGTGGACGGACGCAGGTATATATTGGCAGATATATGATGTACTTACTCTCTAGTTCTTCTTTCTCAAAGTTAGTGTGTGGGGCGGAGCTTGTCTTGCCGTGGTCAACAATGGCCTCTTCACAGTGGTTCTATAACACACATACACAAGCACAGTTAGCAATACAATGTAAAATATTTTAAGACAATTGATGCCATGCTTTAAGATCAAACCATTCCAACCCTAATTGGACTCTCCACCCTCCAGGTATCCAGAAGATACCCCCCCCCCAAGACCTTCAGACCCCAGTTGGAATCAACACCTGCCAGATATCCATTAGATCTTCCAGGATCTGATGCACCACCTAAAACAAGGCCTTCTACAGGGCCTTTAGCCTAACCCTCTCACACATACACACTCATGCATGCTTACATTAGAAACACCCACACATACACCTGTCCAGTCTTGCAGTAATACATACTCATTCAGTAATGGAAGACAGTAAATAATTGATTTAGCACTCAGTCTGTGGTGTGGGTCAAGGTGATTGAGCTATCACTGTGACAGACATTACATTTATCATTGCCAGTTATGCGCCTTCACACACACACACACACACACACACACACACACACAGAGCTAACTCTGCAACTGTGGCTAGCAGTAATGGCCTCAAGATGAACTATTTAGTGCTGACAGTCTCCACTCAGTCTCTAAAGATCTATAAGCTGAAATGCTATGTCACTTCTTTAGCCTTAACTTCATAACAGATATAATATACATGTCTAAGATGAGAGAAAATCAGTTTATTTGCATTGTTGTTATTTGCATCACCCAGTGTTCTGGAGCAATATTTGTATGTTGGTGGTAAATACTGAATAACAAAACCATATTTGTACATTCAGAATGAACCTGGTAGATAAACAGAGCCATGAGTTGTTGATGTGTTATTGATTAATGATAAGATGTTTTTGTTTTGGTTCAGCCATGTTGACACTGATCAGACTGTGATGTGGCCCTTTACCTAAACCGAGTGTGACACATCTTCTTTACACTCCCACTTATCCAAATAGTGCAGAACACAAGTGCTGATTACAGCTGTGATGATAACATTTCTGTTTACATCTCCTGTTCTCCTGATGAGTGCAGCCCAGTTGATCATATCTGAGTTATCAATAACTGGATATGTCTTAACTTATTTCAGCTGAATAGGGATATAACATAAGTCATTAAATTTGACCCCAGCAATAAAAAAGGTCAATGCTTATCACAGCTCTAAGGCTTTAAATGCTAAAGCACAAGTGAAAAACCTTGACGTTTTAATTGACCCAGTATACAGCTTTAATAGCCATGTTACAAAGGGCAGTGATAGCTCAGTGATTAAGGCACTTCACTAGTAATTAGAAGTAAAGAGAATGCAGATTCATGCCCCACCTCTGCCAAATTACCACTGTTGGGCCCCTGATCAAGGCCCTTAACCCTCAATTGGTCAAGATGTATCCAGTTACAACTGTAAGTCAATTTGGATAAAAGTTTCAGGTAAATGCACAATATCATGCTAAATCCATTACAAAGTCAGCTTTGTATCACTTAAACTTTCTGAGTACAATAGACTTCACGCACATGTTTATCTCCAGCAGGCTAGATTCCTGCACTGGCCTTCTTCCTGGCCTCCCTCAGAAATCCATCAAACAACTTCAGCTTATTCACAATGCTGCAGCTCAAGTATCAAGGACAAACTATGAACCCATTACTCCAGTACTCAGGTCATTACTCTGACTCCCGGTCAGCTTCAGAATAGATTTTAAGATACCATTACTTGTTTTCATATCGTAAAATGGGACAGTTCCTACTTAAATGAATGATATCCTCAAAAAAAAACAACAACAATCCTATTAGACACCTAAGATCAGTGTAGTCTGACATATTTACAGTCCCTAGAGCGGTAAAGTGAACATGGTGTGCTATTGTGGTGTATTTCGTAGCGATGCAGTAACGATGCTGATGAAGAAGACTCCTTTAGCCAATACATTGCAGTCAGTTGGAATAAACTCCCTGGGGGTGTAAGCTATACTCAAACAGTAACCATTTTCACAAATAGACAGAAATGGTGCTGTTCCTCTGTGCTTTTCACACCACTTCATCCACTGCATTGCACAGCTTTATATTGCCTTGATATATGCACTTCCTATCTTTTATTATTCATATTTATTTATATTCTTCTATTCCTATATAAAGGAATTTAATTATTATTAATTTTAGTCATCTGATATAATCACATCATTCTCATATTTATTTTTCTTATATACTTATATATCTTATAAACTATGCAACGTTTACATTTTTTTTCCCGCAAATCTTCTGAGATGAAGAATCTCGAGGTGCTTTATTATTTTAATAATAATTTCCTATGTCTGAGTGAAGCACTTATACAGATGACCTTACCTGACCTCGTCTCGCCTCTACAGCTTCTGTTGAGTTTCTGTTTCTGTTTACCTTGTTAATCATCAAATGCACATTTTTTGGAGTATTACAAATGTATACTAATCTTGCACTTATGGAAATATCACATTGCACTGTTGATTCATTTATTGTTGTTAGGTACTGCACAAATGCTCATTCTGTAATGCGACTCCTGTATCCAGCAGTGACCTGGTTCAACAGTATCTTGCTTGCTAACCTGTTGTACTGGCTAGTATATATTCTAGGAACAGATGACAAAGCACTTTTGTAAGATAAAAGAATCTGCTAAATGCCCTAAATGTAAATGTAATTAAAAGATTCAACATTGAGACCATTGACTCTCACGCATATACACACTCTCTCTCTCTCTCTCTCTCTCTCTCTCTCTCTCACTCTCTCATACACATACACACACACACACACACACATGAGCACAGTCTTTGACATTTTGTACATCCACATGGCATTTTGGATATCAGAAACCCACAAGACATTCAAAATAATAATGTCTGAATAATAATGCCTAAATTAGCAACTATATAACTCACATATTTACTACATATTTACTGTATATGCACCTTCTATTCTTAATGGCAGGATACAGTACAATACACAATAATTACACAATACACAATACACAATAATTACACAATACACAATACACAATAATTACACAATACACAATTACACAATAATTTAAATATTATGACACAGAGCTGGAACTGCACTCTCAGTTCACAGGGCTTTGAATCTAGCCTTCACTCCATATACAGAGGTGTTGAACACTCTGCTGAGGTAGAAGCTGTTTGGAGAACATAATCCAAGTGACATGGAAGTCAGAACCAGCTGTGGGTTCCTAGCACAGCATTAAACATATCATACTGGACTCTAGTACCAGTGGCTTTCATTACAATATAAACCCAGTCCATAAACAGATAACACTGAGATGAAGTTAATAATGGAGACAGTCATTTTGAAATAAAAATAAACACTCATTGAATTATTCACATTGGCGGTCAATGACAGGAGTGATTTAATGTAACCTTTTTGTTCTAGCAAGAGAGGCTGGAGCTACGTGTTATTCATAGGACTGGTGGAGAGATAGCAGCTATCAGTACTGATGTGTCCCATGCCATCACAACAATGGGTTGGCATGTCCATATTTCCCAGAAGGCATTGCTTCTCTGGACCTCTACTGAACCATCAGGACATATGACAGATTACCTCACTTCTGGTGCAGAGCATACCTGCACACACAAGCTCACATACACAAACACACACACACACACAGCTCATGTCCTTCAGTCCCTCCAGTGTGTGCGTGTGTGTTTGTGTATGTGTGCAACTCTCTAGAGTACAGACATAAAGCTCATCATTTGAATGCATGCAAAATACCTTAATAAATCTATTTTATTGACAGAGCTGAACAGTTAGCAGTTAGCGGTTAGCAGAGCATCGGTTAGTCTGTGGATGAAGTAATGGATGAGCTCACTGTCTACGCTGGGACAGCTTGTACCACATGGTGATGCAACAAATGTACCTTGGAGTTGCCGACCATAACACATTACACCACTACAGGTTTTGTAAAGGTCACACACACACACACTCTCTACTTTCCACACAAGGATCTCTGTGGATCTATAATGGTCCTGTGGGTGAGGGGGGGGGGGGGTGTAACCTCTCTGGAAGGCGTGACTCTGGCAGAATGCAATGCCTGCACGGCACAGTATAAGCCCCCTCCCAGCCCACTGCCCCCTTCCCTCCCCCAGTATGCCTGTAAACCGTGCCAACACTACGCTGGCACTGCTATACTGAGCCACTCTAAGGATCTTGCACGCACATGGATGACCATGCCCATAATCACACACACATGCACAGGAGAGATCTAATCCTTAGCACACGCCAGTGGAATTTAGCACATACACACAGAGACACAGATTTAAGTTTTTATTGGGCTTTACACAAAAAGCAGGGAGAAGTGTCCCAGATCCAGTCTGAATTACAGTTCCACACACTCGTACTCACTGTACTCTGTCTAATGTGTAGTTTAAGAACCAGCCTCTCCCCCATTCATCACTGGTCAGTTTCTGACACACAGGAGTCCAGCTGATTTAGGTGTCAGGCAGTTATCCATGCACCATTAACACTGACATGGTCATGACATTGAGGATGTCGAATTAACAGGTGGTGCTGAATGCAGCTCACCTGTTAGCACAGGTAGTGCATGGTGCTTAGTAACTGCAAGGTTACGGGCTCGGTTCCTGGAAAGCACATGCACTGTCATACTGATAAATATGTGAGTAAGAATGTCAGCCAAATGTATAAATGTAATCAATCACAGCACTGCTAGAGGCGTTTTTTCCGACTGTCAATGTCACAGCTGGCTTGAGGATAATCTGGTGTCCAAAAATATCCAGCCAACGGCAGGTCTGTCTTTCACCACAGGGAGGTTAACACACATTGTGCATGGCAACAGAAGAGGTACACAAGGCTAACAGACACAGGCTGTAGTATTAGGCAGAAATATTAAACCACAGGTTGTAGTATTAAAATACAACCACAGATTGTAGTATTAAAATACAATCACAGGTTGTAGTATTAAAATACAACCACAGGTTGTAGTATTAAAATACAACCACAGGTTGTAGTATTAGGCAGCAGTGTTAAACCACAGGTGATAGAATTAAAATAACGTCACAAGCTATAGAATTAGGCTGCAGTATTAAATCACAAGCGATAGTATTACCCTGCAGTATTAAACCACAAGCTGTAGTATTAAACTACAGACACAGGCTGTAATATTAGGCAGCAGTATTAAATCACAAGCGATAGTATTACCCTGCAGTATTAAACCACAGGCTGTAGTTTTTGGCAGCACTGTTAAACCACTGACAGTAGTAATAAAATACAGACACAAGCTGAAGTATTAGGCAGCAGTATTCAAGCACAGACAATAGTTTTAGGCTGCAGTAGGGACTGTACTGTAGTATTAAAATACAAGACATTGACATCAGTATTAAAGCACAGGCTGTAGTATTAAAATACATGGTATAGCCATGAAACAGCCTGAAAGGTCCTCCTTACACACGCATATGGAGCAGCCTTATACATGCAGAACCTGATCTCTAAAAACAGACATATCTTACATTTGGCTATTTGTATGTGTGTCTGTGTTTCATACATTTTCAGGACAAAAATAACCTGACTTAAGAAAAAAAACAATCAATAGGGGTAACTATTAAACAAATCGTCCTGAAAGTATTAAACCAAACATCCTGAACATATGAAAACAAATGTCCTAAAAGTATAAAACCAAATGTGTCACTTGTGTCACACATTAAGACACAGTCACACCATCACCGTACTCATCAGTACTGCAGTCAACATCTTGATCCAGGAGCTTAATACATTTCTCTGAACCCATTCCCAGTGTTCCAAAATGTATCAAAACAACAGAACGCATGATAAGATCAGCTGATTCCTCATGAAACCGTTCAAAAAGGCCCACACGTATTTCAATAATGTTTCTAGAATGTGTGCGGTATGAGCTTTCCATCAAAGCCAAATGCCTTGTTTTACAATTCAACTCTGCAGTCCTTCATTTCAATGCAGCAGCTGGTTCATGTAGCTATAACTGTGAAACTATGTGTGTGTGTGTGTGTGTGTGTGTTTTGTGTGTGTGTTTTTGTGTGTGTGTGTGTGTGTGTGTGTTTTGTGTGCATGTGTGTATATGTATATGTGCTGTTGCTTTTGAAGCCGGCCACTAAAGTTAGACAAACCCCATATACGTTCAAGGAGGCATCAGATGCTCTAAAATAAACTATTCCCACCAATTCCGAGGATGAAGCAGCTCAAGAGGGTCTGCATTTCCAACAGACACAGCTCACATTACATTAACCAAAATAGCACATTTCCCTTACATATCCCTGCCTCAGCTCCATAAGGGGACAGAACCGGTTGCCAGATCCTCATTATTCCTGCCTGAGTATGACTCAGAGCACTGTCTGAGTTTGAATTAGGCTTTGAGTTAATGATACAACCAACAGGCAGGTGTCCCCACATCACACGACACACACACGCATGCACACCGAGAGAGATAAACACACCGTATAAAAACAAGCACACAGAAAAATGCAGTCTCAAAGACGTGTGCATTATTTCACCATCTCACATCCTCTCTCCTCTTCCACACACTCATACTTTCTTCTTGTCCCACTTTCCTCAGAAGCAACGTTAGCTCTCAGCTTAGGGCACAGCACACCGACATGCTTTCCTGACAACACAGGCAGCGATACAGCCTCTGCATGCCCATCTCTCTCTCTCTCTCCCTCTCTCTCTCTCTCTCTCTCTCTCTCCCTGTCGCTCTACGCCTCTCCTTCTCTCTTCATCTCTTTCTCACACACACACATAAACACACAGTTTTGGGATACAAACAGAATAGATAATCAAATTCCAAACCACAAAAGATACACAGTCTTCAGTAGAAATAACCACACGCAAAACCACACACACTCGCACTCACATACACACACTCACACACACATACACACACTCATACACAGAACAAGAAATTAATCCCAAAACCCACAGAATTCACACACATACACACAGTTTGTACAACCTTTGCACATGTATTTGTACACAGACACATACTCAGTCGAACATTTTCACATGTGCGAGCACACACACACACACACACACACACATGGAATCCTACCCTCAGCATGGGCTCTCCGACTTCATGGTTTCGGTCCATGTCATCTAAAACACTACTAGCTATGACAGCAGCTGTTTCCATGCCCTGCTACTGTGTGAGTGTGTGTGTGTGTGTGTGTGTGAGAGGGAGGGAGGGAGGGAGGGAGGGACAGGCAGAGCAAGAGGGAAAGGGAGGGAGAGTACCGGTGTGTGTGTGTGTGAAAGAGAGAGAGAGAGAGAGAGAGAGAGAGAGAGAGAGATGCTTGGGGAGTAATAGTGTTGGAAAGAAAGTGAGTGCATAGTGAGAGATTGTGTCTCTATGGGACACTGGAACATCTTTCTGTGTCTGTGTTTATACTGCCTCTTTCTCCCTGTCTCTGTCCCCCCAAACACCACCACCACTCCGACCCCAACCTTTCAGCAGCCAATCACATTGCTTATCTATATTTCATTTTCCTGGCTGGTGACACTGAGGCTAAGTGGTTCTCTACATTAGCGTCTTTTTCAATGTGAAGGAACAGGACATGCCGATGCTGCCTGGCTCTAAGACGTGCCCACATGTTACTGACACATTAAAAACATACACAGACACACGCAAATACATACCAGACAATACACAGCAAAAGTGTACGTTCTCTCACTCACTTGTGTGTGTGTGTGTGTGTGTGTGTGTGTGTGCCTTGTTTTTTTCAGTGTGATTTCTTGTTCATAATTTTGGCCAAGGTCACCGTTCTGCTTCGGCACAAGATGGTGATGCGTCGCATGTGCAGAGAGCCCCACACACACACACACACACACACACACACACACACACACACACGTTCAGTCTCAGGCGTGCTCTGAATGCACAAAGCCCTCGTCAGTGTGTCCTCTGTATCTTTTTTACAGTGCAGACATGTCCGCGTGCAACAAGAAAAGTACGACACTTATTCTTCTGTCAATCACAGCTGGCTTAATGAACTGATTCATTGATAAATCAATCAGCACATTCTTAGAAACAGGTTCACCACATATTCAGCAACATCAAATGACAGGATTTAAGCCACTGAGTAGCATATTAAAACCACTGCTCTGAGTAGTGTTCCTAATCTTCCCACAGGTACTATAGTTCATTCTGATAAACATCCTTTTTGAAGAAGAAGAAGAAGAGTACTTCACCAAGCTTAATATTCTGATGGTTTGCTCTAGTGGAACATTCTGGAGACAGGTGAAGCGCTGGTTGAATGGCACCAGCAGAGACACCAGATGTTATCAGATGGACGGAGAAAAATAATAAAATACAAAGCCATGTAGAGAGAGAGAGAGAGAGAGAGAGAGAGAGAGAGAGAGAAACAGAGGTGTGGGTGGGATGAATGTCTGAATGTAGAGCAAGGCTTCACTTCGATGACTCAGTGTGATGAGTCATTGCTCAGGAGGATTAAGAAGATGGTGCCATGTAACTGAACAATGCCAGAACACAGAGCTCATTACCTGCCATATTCACACCATGGCTGAACATGGCTGTCAGTGGTTCCTGGTCAAAGGTATGTAACCCCATTCACTCAAGCCTGGGGTCATTCAGTGGAGGTCACACCACACTGGGTTTTTGACCACGTGCAGATAAGTCCTGAGCTTTTATCACTACCAGTTTATAACTAATATACAAATCAATACATAAGAAGACTACACACATTCAAAATCAATGGACTGACATGTTCATTCATAAATTATCTTAGCACAATCCATATCCAACATGTTTTTTTTTTTTTACTGTTGTAACTGTTAGTAAACTTGACATTTATACAGTCAATTAACAGTCAATCATATCTCTGTTTTGACTCGTTAGAGAGTCATTCTTATCTCTATTTGAACTTATTCAAGAGTTATTCATATCTGTTTGGACTGATTCCAGAGTTCATATTCCTGTTTGTATTTACTTCTACTCATCCACTGGTGCTTAGCTTGTTTGAGCTGTTGAAGGCGTTACTGGTAAATGATCTGAAGAACAAGGTAGTATAAGCGCCTGGTGCCCGCTGCCCACTGCCTGCTGCCCACTACCAGCCTCGTGCCACGATCTTCTTGGCCACTGGCCTGGGGCACCCACTGTACCCCTCCACAGCCAGGAGCCATGGATCATTCTGTGTCATACTATGTACTAGGATGTTTTAGTGCTTCATTAAAAAAAAGCTAAACCAAGTGTTCTCTGTTCCTGGGAAGCCACATGCTCTGCTTACATCAGTGTTTCCTCTGACCTGACACCCCTGATCCCACTCTAGCTGATGATCATGCCCTCTGTGAAGAGATTCGGGTGTGATGAAGGCCTGGAAACACTGAGGTGTCATTGATTTAAAGGCAATGTTACAGAACATGCCAACGTACAGTGCCCCTGCAGACTGTGTTCAGCGTGCTGGGGAAAGTTTCCTCGTGAGATCTGTGCGACAGCTCAGCAAGGAGAAACCAGGACAAAATATTCTAAGCTCCCAATTTGTATCTAAAGAACTGTTATCCAAGTGTACTGTGTGAGAATGTAAGTGTGTTCATTCGAGGTTTACCTTGGTGAAAGCAACAGTGGGCTATTTGGATACACTCAACGGTCACATTATTAGAATTTTTTTCTATATTGACATGATAGCATTGTGCAGTTGTTTTAGATTTGTTGGCTATACATTCATGATGCATATCTCATCCCAAAGGTCTCTGTTGGACTGTGGAGGCCATTAGAATATAGTGAACTCACTGCCAAGTTCAAGAAACCAGTTGGAGATGATTTAAGCTTTGTGACACGGCGCACAATCCTAGAGCCATCAGTAGATGAGAAGAACATGGTCATAGAGGGATGGACATGGTCAGCCACAATACTCACGTACGCTGTGATGTCTAAACGATGCTCAGCTGATATGAAGGGGTGAAAAGTGTGCCAAGAAAACATGTTCCACAACATTGTACCACCAGCCTGAACCGATGACACAAGGCAGGAAAAATCCATGATTTCATGCTGTTTACACCAAATTCTGACCCTACCATCCAAATGTCGCAGCAGAAATTGAGACTTATCAGACCACGCAACATAACCTGCTAATGTCCAATTTGGTTGAGCTTGTGTAAATTATAGTCTCAGTCGCCAGTTCTTAGCTGACAGGAGTGGCAAGCAGAGTGGTCTTTTGTAGCTAAAGCCCATCTGCTTCAAGATTCCATGGGTGGTGCATAACAAATGTTTATATGAGTAACTGTTGCCTTTCTATCTAACAAGACTGGCCAGTCTCCTCTTGCCTCTAGTAACAACAAGACATTTTCACAGAGAGAACTGCCACTCACTGGATGTTGTCTCTTTTTCGGACCATTCCCTATATATGGTTGTACGTGAAAATCCCAGTAGAGCTGCTGATTCTGAAGTACTCAGATCAGCCTGTCTACCACCAACAGCCATGCCTATTCAAAGTCTCTTAAATTATATATCTTCCCCTTTCAGATGCTGAAGTTGAATTTCAGAAGGTCATCTTGGCCATGTCTACATGCCTCAATGCACTGAGTTACTGCCATTAGGAATAAAATAAAAATAGGAATAAAATAAAAATTAAATCCTTTAACAATATGGAATTAAATAAATAACATTATATATATATATATATATATATATGATATGATATAACAATAGGAATTAAATTAAATTTAATTAAATTAAGACAAAACCTTCTAAAGCAAAGAAACAAAGCAACAGAAGAATGAAATTGAATAAATTAAGTTAAAAATAAAATAATAAATCCTGGGTAATAAAATGCAGAATTCTTACGGTTGAGATTCTAAAGATTATTAAGAAACTAAAACTGAACTTTAAAACTAAAACTTAGTCTCTCTCTAGTCTTTCTAGGTAGCAGTTATGACTAGCATGTTCCTATCAATAAAGCTGAGAACTCTTGAAGGAACATACCTAATTATCAATCTACTGAGATGCAGCAGGGCAAGACCATAGAGGCATTAGAAGATCATGGAGAGTATTTGAAGCCATTCTAAAAGAGAATGGGTGAAATGTGCTCCCTTAACCTTGTACATGGAAAAATACTCATTGCAGCATTTTGTACTCTCTGCCAGTTAAAGATGGAGTCAGCCACAAACACAAACACTGTGGAAGTCCAAATCAGTCGACACAAACACAAGCAGTGTCTTTCACAGACTCAAGAGTACTTTACAAATAACTAGAGGGAGGGTTGAAGTGAGGAAAGGAGAAACATTTTAAGCTGAGATTTGAAAGACGGCAGTGTAGAGCAGTCATGGAGAGATGAAGGCAAAGAATTATAGAGTTTGGGAGCAGTGGCATTAAAACATCTGCCACCCATAGTTGAGTGTCGAGTTTGCGGGACAGTAAGAAGGTCCGTGTTGGAAGATCTAAGCGTGCAATAGAGACGGTAATGGGAGATGAGTTCAGAGAGATATGTAGAGCCATGTAGAGCTTTGAAGGTTAGAAAATGAATTTGAACTTTATCCAAAGGTTGACAGGAAGCCAGTGTAATTGGTGGAGAACAGGTGATGTGTGAGTGGAGTGTCTGGTGGATATATGGATTCTGGCTGCTGAGTGTAAGATGGCCTGGCGGTCAGGCTGACCCCAGTTCAAATGGCGATTAACTATCTTATAGACTGTCCTTTGTCTTTAAACATACCCACACCCCCTTCTGGTCTGACAGTTGGATTGACCCAAACCCGAACGTCATCTAAACATCTTATCTGTGGAAGCTACTTCTTGGAATCCTTAAGACCAAATCATCTTCTTGTCGACTCTACCTTAGACAAATAATTTTATCCTACACCCCATCACTCTCTCCTATCACAACATCATTATTTTCTATTTAAACTTACTATATTGTTAATAGAGCATCTTCCTGACACCTGTGTGTTGTGAATTTGTTCTCCAGGATCCTGTAATGAGTCATACTGAAGGCTGAACCAATTTCTGGTAGAACCCTGAGGGTGCTCTGTGTCAGTCGGACTGAACAGAGGCTAAAACTCGGTTTTGGATGTAGTGGAGTGGGTTGATCAATTTGACAGGGAGTCCATTTAAAAGACAGTTACAGTAGTCAATATAGGAGAGAATTAAGACATCGATCAACATTTTAGAGTCAGTATCATTAAACATGAGATGTAAACATGCAAAGTTATGCAAATTATAAAAGGCAGTTGTACAAAAGTCCTTCCCAGGCGGCTAAAGGCCACAGTAAGGCCTCACTTGAAGGTTTCTCACTCAAAGGGGGGAGGGGGGTGGTGAGCAACACTAAGATAAAGATGACAATAACATTTCTGTGCAGAGCCCTGGGAGTCTGTGTAAACCAATGACAGGTTGTCCGGGTGAGAAAATAATATTATTGGTTCAGGTGCTGAGTGATGTGAATTTTCTTGGAATTAAAGCTAGAGATAATGGTGGTCTTGCAAGGAGAACACTATGAAAAGCCCTGTGATATGAGTGTGAGAACCCTTATCTGAAAAAGGTTCTGGAAACACTACTTATATGGTTCTGAAAGTTAAGGTCATTATCCAAAAAAACAACCAGGTCCATATAATAAAGCCTTAATCAGCAGTATTTGTAATACCTACTTTAGAACACAGTAAGTATTACTAATTTCAGCCAGTGTTAGCAACACATATATTTCAGGAGAGGTAAAATATATGCGCTGGTTAAACATCCCTGAAGCATAGTTAATGTTCAAAGACTTCTGGTGTTGTCATTCTAAAATTAGTCCCAATTAGAGCAGTGTGATCTAATTGGGATGCACTGTATTTGGAGATGATGCAGAAAATAAATAAATCTCTTAGATGTCTCTTTGTTCCCAAACAAGAAATGCTCTAATTGGAATGCTCTAATTGGAATGCTCTAATTGGAATTCCAGGTTTGTCCAACCTTTCTCTACATACCAGCCTGGAGAGTTTATTTCTGTGTATATGCTAAATCTAATATGTTGAATCTAATCTAATACGTCTGATCTTAAGAGACACCTGCATATAGAGACAGATATATCAGATTAAGATTGGAATATATCAAGGAGGTTCTTCATGAGGATGATTTGCCACTCATGCCTAGATCATTTACATCTATACTTACATGAAACTTAAACACATGACGGATCCCTTGGGCCAGTGCCTTCTTGTCAAGTAAACTCCCTGTTTGCATTCGCTAAAAATAATTCCTCCAGGAAGTCAATAAAGCAACTCAGTGCCCCCAACCCCATCCCAATCTGAGTGCTGAGGAAGAGGCACAGTGCTTGTTGCCAACGCAAACCCTACCGTCGTCAGGGGCCAGATTAACAGTGCTTCCCAAAAGCAGAAGTCATCTGGCTGAGATTAGCTGTGCCGGAAAACATTCACTCAGGGAAGTAAGTCTTTAGGATACCAGATGTAACATGGCTGAACACATGGCCTTAAGCAGAAATAGTGTCAGTTTTAGGACAGCAGGTGTATAGGGAACCCCTTTGGGTTAATGTAATTGTGTGAGTGTGTGTTTTATTTAGGGGTTTTATCTGTGCTCACACACAATCTGCCAGTCTGCATTATACAGCCAATGACCTCCTGACCTTTGCCCTTTTGCTCTAATGTCCATCCTTACCTTTGGAGGAGCTCTGCTCTGGAAGGGTTTAAACAGCTCTTAAACTAAGCCTGTTTTGATCAGCTACAGACTGTGCAGCCTAACACTTAAATATACTTCTGTAGCACTGGATACTTCAGGATTACCTGTAAGGTTTGTGTGTGTCTTTTTTTAATCACAGAAAGTCACAATTAGAGCAGCAACTGATAACTCTTCAGCTAGTCTTCAGGAACTCTTTAGCAGTTCACAGCAGAGCACAGCCAGCACAGCCAGAACTTCTGACAGACCTACTGATGCATGGAATAACCATTTAACATACACCCTATTTTAATTATAGCTGTAGGAACTAGGACTCGGGATGACTAGGGTTATGGTTGTGATACAGTTAGAGGTTGTGGTACAGTTAAGGTTGGGTTACTGTTAGGGGTATCATTGGGTTAGGGTTGGGTTGGGGTTCTGTTTTGTTTAGGAACATGGTTGGGTTATGGTTATTGCTGGATTACGTTTGGCTGGGTTGTGTTTATGGTTGGGTTTGTATTGGGTTAGGTGCTAGTAATGTAGCTAATAAATCCTATATATTTGTTAGAGTTAGTAATAGTGTTCTGGAGTAGTTTAATTGACATTTAAAAGCATTTCTTTTTACTTTTTATTTTTATTCATACTTTTAATTAAATATTGTTTTATTCTCAATAGGCTGTGCAGCTCTGTAGGGCTTTGCTACTCTGACAGGACTCTGTACGTACTAAAAAAACATAATAATAGCTGATGCCAGACTTACTTAGTGGGGAGTGGGAACGTGGCAAAGACTCCCTGTGAGGACTACCAGGACTCCATATGCCTTTCCATAAACATTTTAAATGTAATGTTTTTAATGTGGTGTTTATTGCTGAATGTGTGCGCATGTGTTTGGTTTAGTCAGTCATGTCCGTTTTTGGTTTAATTATCTTTTTGAAAATGTTACCTTTGGGGTGTCTTTTGGTAAAACAATTTCATGAGTGGAAATGGCATTTTCTGGTTCTTCTTTCATGCTGATGCTACAGAAGTAGGACGTCGCTGTAGAGCTTGAAGAACTCGAGCAGCACTTACACAAACTCGAAGACAAGCGGTGAAGAAGATGCAGGTCTGAGGAAGGGGGGGGGTACCGAGAAGGTATCTCCTGCCAGCTCAGGGTGAGGAGGTGACATACTGTTGTCGACAGTACAGTGCCCGGCACAGACCAGCATCATTAGTCAGGTGAAGCCTGAAGTTCTGCTGAGAGCAGAATTGAGCACGATGGTTGTGCAGGCATATCCAGAGATTGAGAAGGTTGCACAGGACAAGATAGCACTTCCTGAATGTGTTGGAGAAGCTGAGAAAGCATACGCCACATAACCAAGCAGCTGTTAAAGCAGAAAGAGCAGGGGTCAGTGTAAAGTTGTCACAGAAAATAACACAGTGCTATGCAGAAGATCCTGGACTTCCTGAATTGGAAACTCTGTTGGCCCACATATATGCAGCAGTGCACATCTATGCTGAGTGGAGAGTGATCACCCCATACTTTCCTAAAGTCCACAACTATGTCTTTAGTTTTGTCCACACTCGGTGTATTCAACCCTAGCAGTGTCAATCCATGGTGAGGAATAATTATGTTGAATGCCATGTCACATGTATTGAACCAAAATGAAGTCTATGAATATCAGTGTAACTCATTGTATGTGTCCACGGGGAGTTTTGGTTAGATTTGTTTGTTCTTCTTTCTTCTGCATTGACGCAACAATTATATAATACTAATATTTATATAATACTAATTATATAATAGTAATATTTCCCACATGCCTAAACCGAGGCAATTTGGGGGTTTTTTCACACATTTTGAATAAGCTGAAAACAACAAAACAAAATCGTTTGATTAAAGCCACTCCAAAAGCCCCAGTGGTGCAGTGGTGTCATGCAAGAGTTCGATTTCCTGCTGGCAAAAGATGCGAGACGTTACAGACAACGTACGAAATGAAATTACGTTTCCTTCCAAATCCCGTATATTACATTCCTCCCTACACAGTGGCAATAACCTAATCGAGCTAATTAATGAGCTTTCTGAAAAAACTAGGAGCCCTCCTTACAGAATGTGGTTAGAAAGGCCCAGGTGAACTCACTTAATCACTGGGTGATTCATTGACGATTTAACATTCAAGCTACCACACTCTAAGGGCTCATAGAAAACCTAATACAAACAAATCATTTACTGCAGTATTATACAACCGTTTCACACCATTTGTTTCAGTTCAGTTCTAATAGAAACACGGCAGCAGCGTTGACTATTATAACCATTGCTCGATTTTTACACAGTGATGTAACTTTAAGGGATCTGTATTTCCCAGCTGATCTTACAATATCAAATGAGCTTAGTGAAGCAGTACGAGGTCAAATGGTTGTCAAAAATTATCCCAGCACCAAATTGTAGTAGATACACTCAAACCCTGCTGTAGGCCATAACAGAATATAAAATAACTTTCAGAATAGTGAACAGAGCATTTCATGTTGTGCAACGTAAGACGAGTGGTGTCGGATCATGAAGCTGAAAACCAGTCTACATGTGTGTAGTTGCTTTAATATGACCATGTACTGTTCACAATAAAAACATCACATGATCTCACAGCCTGAAGAAAGAATTTTTGTCAATGGTGGAAGTCACTGCAATAAAATACCTTTGCCATAGTTACAACTGCATGTTCTAAACAACAGTATTTAAACAAGAAATGCATAGGGTGCATTTGAAGATTTGCCCAATATTCATCATTTGTTCACAGAATGTATGAAGCATGATCCTAAAAATGAATGGGGGAACAACAGAAACAAATATTAATTAAAAAAAATTAATAACAAACCTGCATCTCTAGGTCAATTTTTTTTGTATTACTATACAGAGATTTTGCATAAACCTGTGTACAGGTAGGGAAAACCTGCAGGAGCACAAAAATAAAACATGTAAAAACTCATTAACCTGAGCAATGGGTTCAACTTACATCCACAAGTTACTCCACAAGTAGCACCACCTTGGAGTTTGCATCGGTTTCTATCGTTACCACCCTGACAGAGTTCTGAGCAAAGCTTGGCTTCCTGCTGATGGCCAGGTGCTGCCAGGAAGAGTCATGGGTCCAACAGGTTCCTGCAGGGACAGCCTGCAAAAGTTGCTCTCAGCAGCATTACTCTGCCACTCGGCTTGAATTCAGATTCAAGTCCAATCTCGATCAGTCCATCTATGATGAAAACCACATCTGATTGCATTTCAGAAGAGAGAGAGAGCCCCACTTCTCCATCACAGCACCTTTGACCAGCCAAATCAAGCGCCTGCATAGTCTTAAGACACCAAGGAGAAGTTGGGGGGGGGGGGGGGGGGGGGCGCGAAAAAAAAGAC
>JAOYMR010000006.1:19270393-19281671 GCA_025802075.1 Tenebrosternarchus preto | reverse complement strand
AAGTAAAGGCAACATTGGTTCCAGTAACAGTTGGAGCACTAGAGCCTGTGACCTCCAAACTGGGAGTGTGGTTTGAGCAGATCCCAGGAACAGCATGCCAGATCTCCATCCTGCTGAGATACTGCCAATATACCTACACAACATATTGATCTATCTGGGTAAATAAATATTTCATAGGAATAGCAAGGCTAGAGTTTTATTACCCTTCTCGAAGGAAGAAGCAAAAAGCATGTGTTTATAGTAGTAATAATAGAGGCCACTGCCTCCCTGGAAGGTAATCTCCCTCTCCAGCTCCTAAAGAGAACAACATGAAAAAACAAACATTAAAGCTGCATAATCACAGAATCTGGGTTATTACTACTGCCTTCAACTAGGCACAAAAACAAAATGGATGAGGGGGGGAAAAAATCTGCATTTTTATACCAGAACAGGGCGGATGAGGGGTAATAAAAGGGCTCTTACTGCAAATCCTCAACATGGTGGTATAACCTCACCTGTCGACTGGAGAACCAGAACTTCCTCTCATGGTAGGTGGACAGGTATACAGCATAGATCATCCCACAGGTGACTGCTGCTAGGCAACCGATAAACACCTTCAATACACGCTGCAAAAGAACAGCTAGAGACGGGAGGGGGTGGGAGAGGACAGAAGAGTGATAAATGCTGAAATCATGTGCACAATATCCAGGTCACAGCTGTAACAACTACCAAAAGAAGCACTGTAATATGGCCAAAGTCTAGTAGGCATGTACAAAGTGTATGGAAAGTGTAAACTATGTGATGATTAGCTTAAAGTGTAAATAAAGTGAATTGCTTGCAGTAATTCACATGCATCAACAACTGCAATGCCCTCAAGGAGTTTTACCACATGAACCTTGACTATACATTCAGGATTCTGAAAGCAAAGCTCAAACATGGCTGCTGTAATGTGATACCAATTTCTCATACACCCTTTACCATAGTTAAAAATCAGCTTTTCTTGAAAAGCAATAACCAACGCAACTTTGTCAGCAGTCTATGTGAACAAACAAAAACACACGAAAGATGGCTCACCAGCACTAAATGAAAATAAATCTAGTGTTGTGCTGCTACCAAAATACTCACATTTGCTGCTTTTCTGAGCCCCTTGTGCTGAGGCTGTGCCGTTAGCCGCCGTGTGATCTACTTTCTGTTCCTCTTCAGGGGATGAGGTGCCCTCTGCACCTGTGCCATCCGTCTTTGTGCCCTCAACCGCGGGACTTTCTCCGTCTGCGTGCGCGTTATCCGCAGTTTTGATGTCTGCACCTGCGCTTTCTCCAGCGCTGCAGTCCACGTCTCTCGTTTCAACTTTTCATAAAAGTTAACCAAAGACCCTACTCATTTACTTACACATCTGGCACAAATCAACATAGAAAAACGCTGTGCGACGACGGCAGTTAAAAGATTAAACTAAACATTTATAGTATTATAAAATGGATATGCAAGGTACTAGTTAACTAAATAACTAAATAAGCTAAATTACCATCGTGAAGCCGGTCTAACGTTACATCCGATGCAGGTTCGTCCTTCTCTCCCGTTCTCCTGCATCGCAGGTCCGCCATTTCTATATTAATTTGAGGTACATATGGTCCAGAAGTCTTCAGATCATCAAAGTGATTTTCAGTGTTGAGGCCGCGAATTATGATCTAACGTTACACTTAAGCTCCTTCACTGCTAGAAAGCCAGTTTAGAAACTGTTTAGTTCTGTTATCTTTGCAGACCAAAAAATGCCTCACTGACTTAAGGGTTGGCCAGTGTCGAAATGCAGTTTGGATCGGTTTTGCTGCAAATAGTAGCAACTAAAATCTTTGTCTGTGCAGCTAGCTTAGCTACATTTTCGTTTTTTAAATTACCCAAATTAGCCAGATAGCATTAGCCTATGCAATTTCCTCTTCACACAGATTGCTAACCATGCTGGCTAGGTAAACATCCCAAAAGACTGAAAAGATTTTAGCTGTCCAATTAGTCTGTCAGATTTACAGTACCACAACTAGCCAGCTATGCGACTTACCGGACAACGAGGAAGGTTATCTAATTATATCATCTGTTCTTCCATTATACTATTTGACGGCTGGATAGGTTGGTTATCTAGCCGGTTGGCTAGCTTAACCTAGCCAGCTATGATGTTTGATGCTGAAGTGAAAGGACGAATGTAAAAGTAACCTATATATCCTAGCGAGCTAGCTAGCTCCGTGCTCGTACAACCTGTTTGAGAATATTGGTGATGACAAATGTTTTACGTCGGAAGAAAACGCAACATTAAAACCAGATAAATAAAAAAAAGACACAATAATACAAACTAGCTATCTAGATAGCACTTACTCAAAATTCTGCATATGTAAACTTTGCAACACCATTAGCTAGCTATGGATCCCACCGTAGGACAAAATTCAGGATCGTTGGCAGACTACGAATTCCATGGTTCCTGTACCGGTTGCATTTGTCTCTTAGTTTCTTACATGTTCTCTTTTCCACAAGGGATAAAATGGCCAAAACGACGTCTGTGGAGTTGCATTTAATTCGCACTGTTCATACTCTGTTTTACTTAGTTTTTTTACTTTGAGTATTTATTTCTTTTGGGAGGTTTTGAGTTTGGTTCGTTGTTGTAATGAGTTTTGTTTGTTAAGTAAACATTATCTTAGCATTTATTCTAGTCAAGCAACTTGGTAAAACTGACCTACAAAGCACCATACAATTCTGCTTCTTATGCTAAACACTGACGGAATGCAATATACACTGGGTAGGGGTGTGTCAAGCTTTTTTAAAAAGGCGCGGGTGTGTCTGGTAAGGGGTAAACCCCTCTAAAAGTATCGGTTTAACTTGAAAAGTGATGGAGATGGAATCGTGTTTCAGCAAACGTGTGCGTGATGATGATGGGTAGGCCAATACTACTCTCATCAGCAACACGATTACTGCACCGCTGTCGTAACATACAGCGTTAAAGTAATGGACCTACCTAGACTTTTAATTGTTATTCATGTATCATTTTAGCGTGTTATGTTAAACGTTTTTCTCTTCACACAACAATCTGAATAACAGAAATGTAGGCTAACGATCCGCAAGAAGTCTTTCTTCTTGAATTGACTAATTCAACATCATTTTTGTTCTTGACTTGTTTGGACTCGATCCTAATCTACAGATTTATGAGGGTTTTTTGTCCGTACATAATTTTCCGGTACCCACTAATTTAAGGCTGAGGGTTAATGCCTTCGGTTTTACATTTCTTAAAGGTACATTTGATTTTTATAGAGAAAAGATCAGTAATTGCAGAACGTCTGTTGAATGGTATTAATTTGGTGGACAAAACATTTTTAAGAAATGTAATGCACAAGTACTCGTTCTTGAATATTGTTTTGTTACGCGTTTATTGTAGATGTGTACCAGAAAAAAGACAAAAAAATATTGTATTCTTGACAAGGATGAAGATCTTCATTTTCAAAATTTGCAACGCATTTGTATTATATTTTATTAATGTATCCGAGCGTATTCTGAGTCGTAAAAGGAAATCTTTCAGCACTTAATGACTGCAAAGGTTTCTTCATTCTGGACAGATTTATGCATACGTCACTTATTGTAATCTGCATTAAAAGTAACCTGATATTTATCAGAAAAAAAAACAAAAAAGTAACCTGATATTTAAAACGTAGACCATATGATGGAGCAAATTTAGCAAAATTACTTCAACCTTTGGCTGCTTTACATTAAACCTATTATATGATCTCAAACTCATTAAATATCAAATTCCTAATAGTATGACCTTCAAGGTTTTCCTTCAGTTTCTGTTCATACCCGTTTGCTTAAGTCCACGTTTTCGTCTTCTTATTGGAGTAAAAAAGCCGAGATGTCAGAGAGCGTTAATACCCGTAAACATAAACGTGACGGTTAATACACCTTTCGATTCGCTTATTACCTTTGACAACGCCCAATGTATTTGCCCACTATAAGTGTTTATAAGTGCATGACTAGAGTTTAAAGTTAAAATTCTGATCCCGACACCCTGCTACATTTGTTGCAAAACTAAAACGACCAGCCCTTCAGATTTACCTCGCAGTAACGTTCAGTATGGATCATTCACTGTGTGCCCCCACACGTGTTATGTGCGATGACTCGTTGGTGAAGCAGGTAGTGTCAGTACACAGATTGTGTGTATTGTGTGACGTCTACAGTAATGCTAAAGGTTTGGATTATGGAATAAAGTGGAGGTAGTGGCGGCTAGCAGAGTTTCTCGTTTTTTATTACAAATCTCAGCCTTCAATTTTATATGTGCTCATGGTTTTGAAAGTTGGAATATTTGTACTATGCACACCAACAGACCTGTACAACAAGATGATGGCAGCAATACTGACATGTATTTCCAGCTCATACAATCTATTTTCACATACTGCTTCATCTTATAAAAAAATCACATTAAAAAACAAAAAGCACACCAAAATAAATGTAGATTTTAAAAGCATGAAACACTAATAAAAACAAATTTGAACAATAATTCACACAGTCTCATCATTTTTACTTTGCACATACTTATTCACAATTATCAAAATCCTTTCAAACAATCTCTTACATCTCTGAATAAAAATGAAGCCCTGTTCAAATTGGTTTTTGTTTTAAACTACCAACACCAGCATACACAAGAGGCCAAAATTGATCAATACAATAAAAATATTTTTAAAAATTAAAAAAAAAAAAAAAAAAAAAAAAATTCATGCATTCATGCGTAACATGAGCGATACATGGGTCGTATGAGATCAAAATCAATCAAGACAGTTCAACACCGTCATTAAATAAATACGCTGTGAAATACAGAACTACTGATCACAGAATGACACATCTATTAAAAACTGTCCTCTGCTCCGTCCTGCTCTCTGGCTCAGTCTGTGTAAAAAAACATCCAGAACAGACACTGTTAACTTGAGGATATCACACAAAACAAATATTACAAAAATGTTGGAGTTTGTACTCACTCATGTACGTGCACGGCCACATCCTTCAGCTGCTGCTAGACTCTCTGTGAGGAGACGGTGGCATTTCATCAGTTTTCCTCTCACCCAGACACTTGCCATCCGAGTCATCTTTCAACTCCCCAGCCAGCTTTGACTCTGAGAGAAATGAGACGGAGATGGTTTGGGTCTCCCTGAAAGAGGAAGCTTCATTTAGAGCTTTCTGCTCGACTGCAGTGTTATTACTGTATATTATTAATCACATGGCTTAAGCTTACATCACTAGGTCACTCTGGGTATTTATCTTGCTAACCCATCAGGGATCGTCTTGGTTTTTTTTTTTTCAGGATGGAAATAAAAAGTTACTTCTTCAGAGCACTGTTAATTCCTGAGTGCCACTAGAGGTTTGCTCTTTGTCAGTCCACTTCATTTTAATTTTAGATGCTCTGTCTTAGTACACCAAGTGAGATCACACACAAATGAAGGCTACACTTTTCTTCCATCAGAGTACATAAATACCTGATTGTTCTCCAAGTAAGACTTGGCTAATATGCTATTCACCTACTGAAGAACCTTCACAGACCTTCATAGTCTGGGCTCTCATCCTGAAGTCACTCAGTCTGATCCACTTTGCCCTGGTTGAATTCACACTAGTTAGCCATTTCCAAGACTCACCATGTTTGGGTGTGTCATCTTCACCATTGGTCCTCTCTCTGCATTTATGTTTGCCCTGTATCGTCTTTACCTGCTTCAGCAGGGGTTCATTGTCTGAACTGGTATCTGCCAACATTGTAACATGCCGGTGTTCATCATGTCAAAGATATTGCAGTATCTTCTTACCAGGCTTTAACTAGTTAAACACTATAAAATTACCCTACATTTTGGCAGTTCAAATCACAGGCCTTAAGTTTCAGGAATTGCAGACTTACCACCCTCCCCTTACACAAGAGTAAAGTCTCAACAAAACTGACAGTCAGTTCGGTTAAATACTCGGTTAAATACTAGCAAGCAAAAAATCCAGGACTGGAGCCTGTATATGACGTAAGTTTAACCATTTATTTCAAATATTTCCTCATTTCTGAGACCAGTTATGTCTACCTTCAGATTAAACAGTGTCTAAACTGAGAAAAAAAACTTTGCTGAAGCTTTTCTCTGATTTTTTTAAAACGGATTTATCTGCCTGGGAAAGCATAATGTAGTGACATCTACAGCATATCTACGACAAAACATCCACAAGTGGACGCAGGTACAGCAGGTCTGGCTAAGGGGAGCTCTTACCGGCCACCGGGCCTCCTCTCGCTGGCTTGCTCTGCCACTTCAGTCTCTTCATTTTGAGACTCAGAGGCTCCTCATCCGAGGTCTCCTCAGGACTCGCTGCACCCACTACGGCCGATAGCCCGGAGAAGAACGGAGGAGTCGAGCCGTCAACCGTTAAGTACCGGACATTAACGATGTGCTCTGCAGGTGCGTCCCAGGCGTGGACAGGCCGTTTGCGCTCTTACCTTCCCTGGCCGTGCTGGTCTGCTCTCCACTCCGTGCGCGCCCCTGCGAGATGGCATCCAGAACATCACTTTTGGACATCCTCTTCAGCAGAACCACAGCATGCTTTATTTCTGGTTGATTCTTCTTCCTAACCAGCTGGCTCAATGGCTCATCGTCAGAGGTGTCACTAGAGGGTGCTGTTGGGCAACCATTTTTAAATGTAAACCATTTTAAAAATGATATTCTATCAGATCAAAATAAAAAACTTAAAACTTATAAATTAAAACATAGCTATGTTCATTGTGTATATATTTTTGATTTGTTAAAATTAGCTCAAAGATTAGACATGCATGTGGGTTTTGCTTAGTGGTTATTAAAACAACATGCATCATGGTACAGATCAGCTTTAGCCTGTGCTGGCTGGCGGGTGATCCGTCTACCTCTCCTCTGTGAGTCTGCTTTCTTTGGGCGCCCTCTCCTTTTAGGTGTCTGGTTCTCAGCTGTGGAAGGTGCTGAAGCCTTCTTCTTTGCCTCTGCCTTGCCTAGGCCAACAACAGAAAACAATGTGCTGTGTATTCGTTGGTGCTACACATGTACCAGGCTACTAATGTGCTCATCTGCAAAAAAATGTAGCCAAGTTGCCCAACAGTGAGTCTGAACATGATCAGTGCCTATGAGGAAGTGGGTCCAGACCAGCTCCAGTAAATTACCTTCACCTTTCGTGGATGAATCTTGGGTGATGGTAAAAGGGCAAAAAAATGATTCAGCCCCTTTTAATTCCTCTAAGGTTTAGATTGTATATGACCTTCCTGCTCATCGGATCTCTTTTGTGGAACGCAAGAGAGTCATTCTGGACTCGTGCACAAGCCAAACCCAACAGTGAGGCTTAAAAACACACGTTACTCATGTCTGGAGTGTCACACGCGTCTTGAGTGCCGGCGGTTAAATCCCACTGCCCTTGGCCTCAGTGTGTGAAGTTACCTTTTCTTCCTCTTTTCTGGGTGGTCTTTACTTGCGACTGTGACGAGGCTTGAGAGGCTCTAGTAGTCATTTTACGTTTTTTGGGGCTTTTGGCATCTACAGTCAGAGAAATATTTCTGTGATTTTTGCCCTTTTTGCCAATGTTTATAGCAAAACTATTCAAAATACCTCATGACAAATGAACAAATAATAAATAAATAAATGGTGCACAATACCCAGTGTTGCAGTTGCCTCTCTTTCTGGCTTCTTTTTGATCAGTGTCATCAGTGGCTGGTCGTCCTCTGAATCCGGGGAGTCCTGTGCAGCTAGCATTACAAACGAATGCCATTTCAGACAGCATGTCTGTCTTCAATTACACCACAAATGATTCTCTATCAAACCAATTAATGACTGATTAAAAAAAAAAATAAATGAGAAAAGTCCCAACGTGATCCTCACCAGTCTCCGGAGGCCTGTGTGCACTGTCAGGAGCAGAGCCCTTAGATATGAGCAGTGTGCTTAGGGGCTCGCTATCTGAGCTGTGTCCAGGTGACTCTAAAAAAGGTAAAAACTAAGTAAGCACATTTCACAAGTACATAATGTGAAACTTGCAACAAAGAAGACCAGGCATTTTAATTGCAATGGGTAAAAGGTGTCCTTCTATTCTTTTCCCATATCCAAATATAAAGGCCAAGAAACAAACATACATCAGACACTGGTGGGGGACATAACTAAACATTACATGTCGTTGTCCTATTCGAACACGCCTGTCGTCTTTCTGTTGGCATTTTTAGCAGCTGACACGTTTTCAAAAAGTGAAATGCGTGTTCACCTGCTGCTAATCCTGACTCTTTAGGAGTCTCCTTCACTGAAGCGTCTTCCAGAGAGTCAGACACCGGCGACGCAGATGAATGCTGCTTCTTCGGACCGCCACCTGTGCCATCCACAGCCAGTGCTGACGGATTAGAGATTCACTCAAATTACACAAAGCGGTATCTAACAGCTGACTAACTAAATAGTTTGAGCACAATCTTACTGAAACTTAACAAGTGGCGTTTATGATATGGACAGAAATTTGGCATCATCATTTTGGGAAAAGAAAACAAGACTGTTGTTGATCTAACTTGAATCTGGACTTTCCTTACTTGTTTCTTCTAAATATTGTGTCCTCTCCGGCGTCGATTTATAGTTCATCAATTTGCTCAAAGGTTCATCATCCGAGCTATCTCCGACAGAATCTATAAATTGTTTATACAATACAGTTAGTTGTACATAAAATCTGAAAATCTGCTCCGTTAAAATACATAGCTAGGTGAAACACCATCAAGAGTTCAAAGCCCATTACCACCTCTGGTTTGGATGCCAGTCATGGTAGCTGCGGCTCTGGGACCCAAACCCAACTGAGAGAATATGGCCAATTAGTTGATTGAAGTTAGCTAGCTAGCTAGCTAGCTACGTGTTTTATCTTGGTAAAATTGTCAACAAACAAGACTGAAATCTAGCTAGCTAGCTGGCCAGAGGTTTTTATATTAATTACTTAGCTAGCCTAGCTTGCATAGCGGTGCACAGGCCATTTGTGGGCATCTTTTTGCAAATGAAGAGGCAGCTAGCTAATTCACAACTAGCTACTAAAAAAAAACTTTACTGTCTTTACTGTCCGAGCAGGTAACGACAGTTAACTGAGGGTTATGTGCTATCCTAATCACCGCCAATATTTAGCTAATTAAATTATTCGGGATAGGTAGCTAGCATCATATTTGCCAAGACACTTTTTCAACTAGGCCTAATACAAGTAAGCAGCTAGCCAGCCAGTTCGCTTGTCAGTTAGCTTCGTACAGTCGATGGATCTTCCACTTAGCTAGCATCCATATTTTAAAATATTATCCTTAATTCATTACTAGCTTACTAGCTACACAATCACATTATCTGCTTTCCGAATCAGAACAGCAAGGTGATGTATATCCAAACAGTGGCGCCACACATTCAAAGGATGCATTCATGGGTTTGAAAATGCGCAACATTTACGCAGATTTATTTTCCGGGGAAGGGGAGGAGAATTTGTTGAGAAGACTTGTTACAAAACGTTTAATTGAATACGAGACAAATTCCAAAAATATTTACAGTAAACTGTATTTATAACAACTTTTTAATGAAGGTATTTAAATCGATTATAATTAGAAGTACAGTAAATCGTTTAAATTATATATTAACATTTCCTGCCACTATACAGGTATGTGGCAGCTAAATAATTTATTATGCAAAAAGTGCTACTTTTACTTTGTAGAAACGCATGAATTTTACAATACACATCACGTATCCAGTTTTTTTTTGGTGGTGTTTGGGGTTGTTTGTTTGAGGGGTTGGGAGGGGGCTCTTGAACATTTAATGTAAATATTGATATTGCACATATAAAAGTAAAGTTTTCAGACACTTGCATCGTTTCCTTTGATAGACAAAAACTATCAACAAACCAGAAAAGAACACAGAAGTACAACACAAGCTTCTATTTCATCCAGCTACTAATCTATGTCAGGCTGTTCTAGATTCAAAAGACTGGTTACAAGAAATCAGAGCCAGGAAGTTTGAGTGGTGTTTGTGACAAGTTCTCATTATTATTGAATATTCATTATTAATGAATATTCTAAATTTGACAATATAATCGAATTGAAATAATTGAAAATTAAATTAAATTAATTTGATTATGTATGCCTCACAAGAAAACCATGGAACCTAGCAATGTTGTATGCAAGTTATGTCAGCAACAGTTAGCCTACCATTCCAGCACTAGCAACCTGAGGGCATATTTCGAAAATATGCACACAAATAAGTATGACTAGTCTTTTTATGCTAGCTAGTGTTTACAGAACTCTAGCATAAAATTTGTGTTTTAAAGTGTGTTTTCCAAATTAATAATTTGGATGGTGCTAGTTCTCATCATCACTATGCGACAGTTCTGGCTGAACAGCTCTTGTCACTGCATGTGTTTGATGAGATGGAACTGTAGACCCACTCAGCGAATCCCTATGTCAATAAACCGTTCCACCCAAATGGTTTTGTGGCGCTAAACCAAGACTGTTTGGAAATGTGACTGGAACCAGTACTGTCCTTTACTGCTCAGAATCGTCCTGATGTTCAGTTATACATGGACTTAGTTATACATGTAAATTTATACATGGGCCCTCCAAGGTCAAGCTGAGGACAACCATCATCATCTGAAACTAACCATGGCAGAAAGTCTTCAAGAAAAACTGTGCAAAAAGCTTAAAGTACATTAAAAAGTAACATCACATCATCCTTGGCATCTTTAGAAAAGATAAAGACCATGGGAAAACACACTGTATCTCTCAGTTTCTTAATTCCACACTTCCCATAGTTCCGTCTTTGTCGTCTTCTGGAATGTGATGAGTAGATGGAGGAGAAATGGTGCCTTTGTTTGGTGGGTTTATTACTGTTGATTGGAGCTGTCAGCAACTGAACCAAAAGAGCCAAAGCTCTCATGGGCTCGAAGCATCATAGTGCTGCAATTTTGCTCGCCTCTCGCACTCCACTCAAGTAAGAGCCTGTTACTGTCTGAGGGAAGTGCCGGTTTGTAGCCTGCAGAGGTGTGAAATACATGCAAAGTACTGCAAATCAAAAGTCAAAATGAACAGCAACAAATATAAAATGAAATGGGGAAAAAACCCACTGATGGCATGACCATTGTTAGTTTACAGTCACCAGGTCACCCAAGACGCATGAATCTGAGATACGTCATCCTTGCGTGGAAGAATGATATGTCAATTGCCATTTTCTGGTTTAACCTTCACTGGTAATCAAGGTTATATTTAATTTATTACATTTACAATTTATGCATACAATATTTTGACTAAAGAAGGCAACAT
>JAOYMR010000006.1:19253895-19266676 GCA_025802075.1 Tenebrosternarchus preto | reverse complement strand
TAGATTCTATGTGCATTCTATTTACTTTGGTCCCCACACCCACCCACCTGGTCCAGGGAACTTGCACAGGCATACTCCAGATTGCTGAGGTGGAACTGAAGTACTCGCTCTTCCTGCTCATTGAACCGAATGCCTGACTCCTGCAGAAACGTCTTATACACCTCATGAATCTTCTCTGATCATGAGAACCGGTGAGGAAGAAGAAAGCATGTGAATAAATAAGAAAGTAAACCAAGAGTAAAAACATGAAATGGCATTAAGTGGTGGATCTTTCCAGGAAGGGTTATAACAGCAGGAAGGGTTATAACAGCAGCCTTGAACACCATGCACATACTTTACAATCATCCATCCACTTGAGATATTTTATGTACAATCAAGCCTAAAGATAATAAATTAAAATAATAATAAAATATACAGGATAAAGAAGTGGTGTGATTAGGGGTTGACAGCGTAGGGATGTCTGATAAGTACAGCTCTATCTTCTCCTATTGGTCATTCTTGATTTATTGCTTAAAAAAGTAACTGCGAGGTATGATGCAGGGTTTTTAATGTGTGTGCGCGCACCTTATGATGTTTGTAATCCTGGTATCTACTTTGTTTGATTCATCATAGTGTTGTTTCTGAGTACCTTCAAGTTGAAGAATGGCACTATATAAATTGAAATGTATTTCACCATAACCTCCACCCTCAACCACACACCAAACCCCACTTGGGCTTGGATGTCACGTTCGCCTCTACGTATGTCTCTTCCCTTTGGAATGCCAAGTACCCCCCAGTGGGACGTCCTGGTGCTGTGATTTGTCCTTCCTCCACTCGGAGACAACATCCAGTATGGCATTGAAGTGGAAGTCCATGCGCTTGTCAATGGCTGGGTCTGTGATCTGGCCGCCCTCCTGGATCAACTCACACCGCTCACTTAGTTTATGCATCTTCACACCCATCTGAAGACGACACCAAAGTCCAGCTCAGCGTACCACTAGCAAGTGTAACCGTGGTAGCTGTAATAGTCATAGCCATCAACACAGAGATTGCTGACGTTGTGAACTGCACACTAAAATACAGACTGTTAGTGAGTGGGTTTTGATGACTTGGGGGATTAAACTGTTAATTATCAGAGAGCATTGTGGGTTGCTGTTCTCTCTCACCTGCTCACACATTAGAGCAATGGGATTGTTGACACAGCCGTTAACAATCTGGGCACCTCGTCCCACGGTGACGCCCAGCGTCATGTCGTCCCACACTCGCCCTCCTATTCGCTCCCTGGCCTCTACCACCACCACCTAACAACCAATCACAATAGTTAAGAGCTCAGTTCATCTTTTTTGGAATACATTCTCATAGAACATATCAGAGCAGTTCCACAGACCTACAGTAGATTAAGTTGAAGCCTACACTGAAAAGAATTTCTAGATGGCACTGCGGTTCAGTCCAAAGATAGGCTTAACCCATGTCTGAGAAACCAGGCACTAAAGTTTAAAGAAAGTATAATTTTAAGCCACCTTAAGTATGCAGTATTGTTCTAATTTTTGTATAACAGATAGAGTTATATTTCCCCAGGAGAAACTGCAGAACAATGTTAACAAGGATGTTTAGTCTGACTGGTTTTAGTCAATGAGGCACTGTTCACACCTTCTCACACTAATGAATAGTTACGGAAACCATTGATTACACACAAAATGTGAATCTATTTCAAGACTTAAACAATCGATTTGAGTTCACATATACAGGTGGTGTGTGTATTTATCTGACGTGACTCAACCGACCTGCATGCCAAAGTTCTGCAGCTGTCTTGCTGCAGCAAGGCCTGAAGCCCCAGCTCCAATCACTAGTACCTTCTTCTGCACAAAGCAAACAAGAGAATGGGGTTGTGGGCAGAGAAAGAGAAGCACCATGCTAGTACACCAAGCTCATTTGATTAAAATCACATTGATAGTTCATGAAGCTTTCTAGATAGTGATAGCGCTAACCCTAACCCTAGTGCTAACGCTAACCCTAACCTTAGCCCTAACCCTAACCTTAGCCCTAGCCCTGACCCTAGCAGCTGGGGTGAGCTGCTCAGACTCACACTGTGGTAGGGCTCCGGCAGGAGAGGCTGTTTGGCCAACAGCACTCCAGTGTTGACCAAACCCTTCCGGGTCATGAAATGCAGAACCTTGTCCAGCTCCTGCACACAGCGCACCCGGACCAAGCCCCTCACGATCACGTGGGGAGCACACTTCTGTGTAGTCAGAGCCTCCTGTATGATGAGCACAAGGACATTGTTACTGCCATTAAGGCGCAGTAAAAACATTCAAAATAACATGATTAAATAAACACCTCATGACAAATCCAAGGATTTGCAAAGTAAACGTGCAATGACTCAGTGTGGGGCAATTTAAGTTATTAACTAAATTCATTCGTTTTTCCATATTTAAACTGTACAACAGAGTCCAGATTTAAGAACACTCTCCTTCTGCCAAAGCCAGCCTATTTGTCCTGTGCAGGGCTCTGGAGGGAACAGGACGGGACGCCTCTGGGAACACCTGTGCGTGCACCGGGACACTTTCGGAAACATCAGCATCTGCACTTTCCACCCAGCTTAATGGCCAGCGCGTGTTATGTCAGGGCTCAGAGGAACACGGCCGGGGAAAATTCCGGCTGCTTCCGTCAGAAGCCTGCGCAAGACCTCCCTCCCCCTGCCGGCCTGAACGTTTGGCTCTAACAGGAGCAAACGTAGCGCGCTTGACAAGATCCAGTAATGCACACAACATTTACGTAATTCTTCCTTTCTTTTTTGACAGTGTTAAGGACTGAACCTGAATCAGGCGGGTCAGAGAATGATCACATATCCTTTATGTTTCATTTTCGTGGACTGACTCCTGCTGACTGCATACATGATGCATGACAGGAGCAGTCAGTCAGCGCCGCTTCACTCCACCCTCCAACCGCTGCACACAGTGGATGAACACAACTAACCACTCACTCGAACCACACCCCCCACCCACCCATCCACTTCACTCTGGGGTGGAGGCCGGTACCTTGCAGGCCCTGTGCCAGGCAGCCAGGACGAGGTTGCGCAGAGCCAAGTACATGGTGGGATCCCGAGAGAACTCAGGAAACTCGTACAGTTCATCCAGCTCCATCATATCAGGCCGCACACAAAGAGCCTTGCCACACTCGCTGGGCTGGTAGAACGGCTGGAAGTAGGGGTTCAGACCTGGGACTGAACACACACACGGAGATGTGCACACACACACACACACACACACACACACAAACACAGACACACCTCAGGGCTGGACAAACACAAACTTCAGCACTAAATAAAACATTTGTGTAGTAATGTACAAAGTCATATACTATGTTGTGTTCTTTATCTACTGGTCCCATACCGATTAAAGTTCATCAGTAAGAGCAGAGGTAACTGGAGATGTTGTGAATGATACTCTCTGGTGTGGGCAGCGAGTGTGTGTGCCCACCCCGTGCCCATCTCCCCTTGTGCACTCACCCTGCGGCTGAATGGTGCGCCGTTGCTCAGGGCGCAGGTTGCTGTGTGCAGAGCCAGATGGGCTCATGCCCACACAGTCGGGGTAGTAGGCGGTAAGGAAAGGACTGGCGGGGCTCTCCTTAAACAGGGGGGGCAGAATTAGCATGGAGTACCACCAACTGTCCAGCACCCCAGCTACTCTCTGAGAGAGAGAGAGAGAGAGAGGGGGGGGGGGGGAGAGAGAGGGGAGAAGGAGATAGACAAGTGAGGAGGGTGAAGGATTTGTCTCGACTCTTCTGGTGTCTCTTCTTTGTTTGGGCCATTGAGAGAGAGCTGAAACAGAACCTAATTTAAACTTTATAATATTAAAGTGTGCGATGGCCCACAGGATTTCCATCAGCCAATCACGTCGCCACTCCCAGCATACACCATAATCACAACAACCATGAAAACAGTGTAGTAAAGAGTGCAAAATGGAGAAAGCATTCTGCTATGTAATAATGTAATATCTAACATAGTGCACCGTGTGTATGATCATGTATTAACTTGTTACTTGTGTTCTTATTCTAGAGTCACTGTGACGTGTGAAACGTGAGAAGAGAAGGATGTTGACTGGGGGAGCTGGGCGTTAATGTAATGTTAGTATAATGATATAATAATAATGTTAGTGAATGGAGCACTTGACCTGCTTAAACACACCCACTCATTCAACTCACCAATCAGCTGCCTGCTTTAGCAGGTGTGTCAGAGCAGATCAAATCACTTAACTGCTGGACTCTGGTCCTCCTGAACCAGACTGTGACACCTTTGCTCTACTTGTACTGCCAGGTGAATTAATCAAATCAGAGCAAAACAGATAATGCAGTCAGATTTATCCAGATACTCACCATGTCTTCAGGCTGAGAGCACTGATCTGGCCCTTCACTCTTCAAAACGACAAAACAACAAATCAAAACACCACAAATCACTAACTACTTATCACGCACTCCGTGACAACCAGCATGTACAACAATGAAAATTACACAACACATGAAACAAAAAGACTTAAACAGCATTTACGAAAAACCAAAACAAATCCAACATGACTAGATAGTGAATGAGAAGTGGAGCTGACTGTTGGATTTGTGTGGCATTTTCCTGTTTCTTACTTTAACATTGTTGAGCTTCATACCACAGCAGTACGTTGCCGCCAGTGAAGGTGTTAGCTGGATCTCTTTGGTGAGTTGCCTCCACTTCCCACATTCTGGTTTCGTGCACTGAACCTAATGCAAGAGACAGATAACGTGAGGTGTAAACACGCCCGAAGCATGAAAGAAAAGAGGCTTTCAAAATAACTGGAAGAAGAGTGATTGCTGTGTTCCAAAGTGGGTTTCTACCTTCGTTTAACTAAGAGGACATCTTTAATCAACCATTTTAGGTTAAGTAGGTTCGTACACATAGCAAACCAAACATACTAGGTTATCAAAGGTTTTCAAACATTTCGAGAGCATCAGCGATTGGTGGGAATGTTTTGCAGTGAACAGAGTGTTCTGGATGACCACAATCATGCAGCTAGACAAAATGTGAGGACCACAGAGCAGGTCAGGAGTCTCACCCAGTATGGAAGCTGCTGGTCAGCCATGAACGCCTTCAAACTGGGTTCACTCTTCCCATTTCCTGTCCACAATCTCTTCCACGAGGAATACTTCTCATAACCATCCTTATGGCTTACAGATCACACACACACAAACACACACACACACACACACACAAGATTAATGCTTGTACTTCACCAGCATACACCGAGGGTATCTGCTCTTTTTATTAAACTCACCTTCTGTAATAATGATCAAAGCACTCGTTGCAAAAGTGCTCTCCACAGGATAAGTGGTACCATCGGGAAGTGTAACCATTTTTTGCACACCTTTGTAGAATTGGAAAAGACAAGGTCACCCAGTGGCATTAGCCCAATGTCAACCTAAAGCCAAGCTGGGAGTACACGTGGGGCACCTTTCTGAGGCACTGGCGAAACACACGGGGTATGTGGCAGGGCAGCCAGCCTTCTCACACTTCCTGAACTTCTTCTCTGTCTGCTCATCTTCTTCTTCTGTATCCGTATGTTTTCTTTTGGTCTAGAGTTTCGCAAGAGAGAAAAAGTATCACTTGGCCTACTACAGTGAGAACGTAAAGATCTGAAGTGATTTATTTATTTACGTACATTGACCTGTCCGGTGGGGGTGCTAGTGCTTCGTTTGCCCCTGACGTTAGCCCCCTGTCTTGATGAACGCACGGAATGACTTTCCCCAAACGAAGAATCCGCGACCGCCGATGCAGGTCGCTTCTTCCCCCGCGACCGACTGCAAGATGCCGTACCCCCATAATCTGTTAACAGAACAAATTTTTAATCATCATGACCCTTTACAAATACGTGTCATATATCTAATGATTTGGTCCCAGGTTCATTCACTGGTGTAAGATAAGACAACAGCTGTAGCTTGGTGCGAACAAAACAAGCCCACCGACCTGTGTCCGACAGCATAGTAGGAACGGTGCTTTTTAATGATTAAACAACGACGATCGTCATAAAAACAGACACACAGATAATAATACGCCAGATTCAATAACAATGCAACCCTTGATTTTTAAACGTAAAGAAGATGTGGCCGACTCGAAGCATTTAACTCAGCTTCCTGTTTAGCAAGCTGTAATACGCGTCAAAATAAAAGTCCGCATTGATTATCGTGTAGTGTATTGGTTTGGTCTAGACATTTTACGTTCCATGTAGCTTAAAATTAAACACTAAATAAAACATATGAATTACGTGTGTAGTTTTCAAGGAGTTTCCTCTTATAATACGTTTTCAAAAGTGAAGCAGGGGATAGATAGGTTAGCTAGGTGAAGTGCCGTGCCAACGTCTGATGTAGGGTCCTGTGACTGTGGTTCTTAAAACCATGTTGTGTTAACCGCGCTATTACTTAGTACGTCCAGTTACACAATGGCACATTCATTAATATTAAGTACAAATTAAATATATTCATGAATGTGAAACTAATCCACTGTTGCATTACTTCATGTGGGAAAGTTTGAGCTAGTCGACACTCCGTTGGTTTGACCTGTTACCATAGCGATTGTTGTGCGTTCTCTGCACAAGGGCGGGTTTCCAAGTACAGTGGTCTTCATAAACATATCACGACCTCGTGGACAGTTCTCTTTCTGGATTATTTTCTAAATTTATTAAGAGAAACGCAACCATTTTACATGTTTCCCCCCGTTTTATGCTTATACGCTTATTTCTAGTCTTTTATTAATGTCATATCACAACGCAGATGAGTTTATCTTTCCAGGATGTTTTCCACTGAGGCACGGATGACAGCTCATGTACTAAATGGATCCAAATTGAAAAAACGGGTTCCAAAAGTTCCTCCAATCAAACAATTATTCACAGAAAGTCCTCCGGGCAAAGACGAGGTGGGTATACATTTAACTATCCAGCAACAGCTAACCTATATCTTTCCAAAGTTCTCCGAAAGAAAACAGTAACTTACATCTGTATTTTACAGGCTGCCAGATATCCTGACTTTTCCCGTGTGATCAATCTCCTTGAAGATCCACTTTCGGTATGTACTGTATCTAATTAGTCATGCATTAAAAGGTGAAGTGTCTTATAATTGTATTTCAACCTAATGTATCTTAAATTATCACACAAAAATAATACATTTAATTTATTAGGTAACTGTTTGACTGTTGAAATGTTTAACATTGCACTATGAATTAGTAATACTATTTTGAATATGATCTTTTTCAGTGTTCCCTGAAGGAGAGACATATTTTTGCATTAAAAAAAGTTGTGAAGAGATGCCAGAAGGGATTTGTATCCTCACCAAATAAAGTAATTCCAAGTGGACATAAATATTTTAATAATCAGGTTTGCTTCTTTCACCAATCTTTGGAAGTTATGATATCAGTTGTGATGTCAGCATGTCATGTACTGTGCCCTAAGGAGAGTCGAAACTGCTTTGCTGATTCTCTTGAGTCCAATTATAGCAAATTTGCCTTGCTTGATCATTGCATTTTTTTTCTGTGGTAAGACAGGTAAACCAGCGCTGCCTTTATGAAGAGCAACCATTACCTTTAAAGGTTTTATTATCTTGTTTATTTTATCTTCTATATCTGAAAGGTTTATCTTTATCTTGTTTATTATTATTTATATCTCATTTTAATTTCTACAACGATAGTAACTGCACTATAAGAGACTTTGCTAAATGTTTTCCTTAATGCAAGCAATTCAAGAGTCTGAGAGATCTTGCAGACATCTTTAAGATTCTAAACATCTGTGCAGAAAAATCTAAAGATCACCCTGAGTATGTTTCCATACTGTGTGATCTATTACACATATGCAGGTAAGACTTTCCTCAGAAATCAGTGTAAATCTGAATGTTTACCAGTGATGGCTCATGTAGCTTACCTTGTAGAACAGCTAGAGGATGGTACTAATGCCATGGTCATGGTTTTGATTCCCAGTGTTCACATGTAGTGTTATACTGATACATATGTAAGTCGTTCTGGGTGAGAGTGTTGGCCAAATGCTGCTGTATTGTATCATAAATACACATAATAAAGCAATTACAGTGGTAAATTAAATCACAATGATGTAACCTTCTGTTCAAGACTCCCTTTCCTCAAGGAGAAGGCCTCTGATGAGACAAGCTGTGTCAGCATAGTGGCAGACTCTTTGTCTCAGATGGGTAGGTGGTGGTACGGGGTGTGATGTATCTTGGGGGGTCTGATGTACATCCTGCTTGGGTAAATACCCTGTTATTGTTATGACATTTCTTCCAGGAAAGCTGAAGACGATGTTGTCTGTTTGCTTGTTTATTTATCTGATGAGAATCTGGAGCTCTTATGTGTACAGCATCGGGCGGTGTTTGATTCTCCTGAGAACGACTTGTTTGCATTATGGCAGGTTATTTGATGAGGGTGCCAAACACAAAGGTCAGAGAGCAAATCTGTACTTCCATTATCTCGTTCTACACCCGTGACAAACTAGTGCACTCTGAAACTGGTGAGTGCTCACACCACACCTGACTTTACCTTGGGACTCCCTATGTCATTCATAATACACTGGTAAAAGAATTTCTGGTTTATGGTACACAATTAAGCAAACTTATTTTCTTTTTTCTGCAGTTGTGTTTCTCATTCTGTAATGTGAATAGTCAGATGTATGCACATCTCTCATATGTGTCAGGTTTGTATCCCACAAGCCTCATGTACAGACAGGAGCAGGTGGAGCACAGCAGGCTGGCAGAGAGCCTGACCATGTCCTTGGCTCTTCTGGAGAACCAGCTGTCAGCCAAACTGCAACTCCTACACGCCCTTCATGTCCTCTCCAACTCCTCTGGTGAGCTGCATGTGCACCTGACACGGTTATATTACATTTACATTTATATTACTTTTATTTTGCGGATTGCTTTTTTTCCCTACGTTAGCAGGACGGCATTTCTCTTGTGTGCTATCGTTATCATGTTTTGGCTTTTCCAGTGGTGAACTGTGGCTTGATACTGAAGGCAGATGGAGCTCAGAAGATCTGCTTCCACATGAATGAGCCGGATCCATCCGGGCAAGTGCTGTTCCGCTCCTCCGAGATCTTGTGGAACCTTCTGGAGAACTGCTCCAGAGAGGAGGTCACCACCCAGCTCTGTAGCATGGACTGCATCATGTGGGTTTACTTCCAAGTCACCTATCCCACCAAGAAACGTCTTTCACAGGTTCCCACCACAGATAGTCTGTAACAGTTTTCTGGCACAATTTGTAAGTTGTCCTTATAAAATGATAACGTAAGGCCTGTGAAAGCATGGGTTGCACAGAACATTATAAGTTGCACAGAACAGCTGTGAATTGATTCAGTAAATTGATAAACAGTCAGAAGACTAGGAATGACCTTTTCACTGAGTGTGTTTTCAACACAGGGTCCTGAAAGAGGCTTTTTTGCATCATCTTCTCCACGGTTACCGCCATTATGACCAGCAGCTCCGTAATGACCTCCTGGTGATCACCACCCTGATTGCAGAAAACCCCAAAGCTTTACTAATTGTATGTGCAGTGGACTGAGTTCATTACCTCCTTATTTATTCACTCATGAACCTCAATACCACATATTTATCCTTATTATAAAACCAACTTTCCTGCTCTTTCCAATAGGAGAGTGGGTTTGCCAGGCAGCTAATCGTTTTTGCCACTCTACCAGAATGTAAGATGCCATATGATAGTCTATTACACAGGTGGTGAGATTTAGTCGTGTGAAAGCAGCTGTATTTTCTGTTATACAGTGAAGAGCCATAACCCCCTTGTGCGAAACTTCAAGCTTTATTTCACTGACGAGGACTTGGAGATGAAGAAGTTGCTGTTGAACCTGCTTGCTGTCCTCTCCAGAGACCTGACAGCTGTTCAGGTGAGGAGACTTGAGCAGGTGTGCTCAACACAACTCAACACAATACAAGTGTGTAGGTACATTTGTGTTTGCTCAACACAACTCAACAGGTGTGCCCATGTTTCTTTGTATTCTATATGTTTGCATACCTGTGTGTGTTTCTTTTCCTTGGGTATATGCATGTATGTAAATACATGTGTGTGTGTGTGTCTGTAGCTGTTCAAAGAAAACCATGTCATGCTGGCATTGATGCTGCTGGTGAAGCCCAGTTCGTCCGACAGCCAACCTGGCCGCCCAGGCAAGCGCAGTTGGACCTCTGCCCAGCAGGAGGAGCTGCAGCTGCAGGCACTGGCCACCTTGGCCACGGTGGCACCACTCATGCTGGATGAGTACATGTCATGCCAGGGCAACACCTGCCTGCTCATGCTCCTTGAGTGGTGCTCTCAGCAAGGTAACCAAGGCAACGCCCTCGCACAGGGGAGGGCGACCTCTAATCACCCTCTAATCAGAGAGGACTGTAGAATTACCCAGTGCTGTACGCAGCTGTCAATCCAACAGACCTCAGAGCAGCAATATTAGAGAGAGTGTATATATAAATACGACGATATTCCTGATGAGTAACTGCAGTGTACTGTAGTAGGATAGCAGAGATATTTAAAAATGTAGTACACAAGATTTCCAAAGGCACAGAAAACATTACCTACTCAGCCTACTAATTTAAAACTATATTTTAAAAAATGAAAGCTCATCTTTTCCCCTTCTGTGGCTGTGACAGACTCTTATTTCAGCCAGGGCCATTGTTTCCATGGCGCTGGAGGCCGTGGTGGGAAGATGGCTCATCTGAGGTACTGTGTACGCCTCCTTAGGTGCATGACCTCCCTTGCCAACAGCCTTATCAACCAGGACCTCTGTGACCAGGGAGCCATCGGCCAGCTCCTAGGTGAATATTATGGGATAGGGCGTATGCCTTACAGGTCATATCCTGTGTAACGGATTGGTTGCATCGTATGTGATCTGATACAGCTGTGGCGTAAGTGGCGGTAGTGAGATCTACTGAGGTGAAGTGCAGCTCAGAGCTTCAGGCTGTATCCACTGCTGATGGAGGATATTCTGCGACTTTTAGGAGTTCTGCAGCAACTACAGGAGCGAGACACAGAGGAGGACGAAGTGTCTGTGGAGATCCAGACAGATGCACTGCTCACCCTGTCTTGCCTCTGCGACAGGGACGCACACAAGATGGTGAGACTCTCTGCGAGGTGCGAGGGTGGGATTATTACACACTCTCAGCCTCCTACTGATTTCTAACTGCACACTTCCTGGAGGTGTGTAACTTATTAGAGTTAGAAGAGTTGGAGAAATCAAAGCCTTGGCATAAGTTTGCACCACCAGAATTAGTTCTGCCTGTTGCCGTGTGATAATTAGCAAATTAATCCTGGGGAAGCCCTTTATCTTTTGATTTTGATCTGTTCAGCATTCATCATTCAACACTGAGAAGAAACTCCAAACAGTCAAAAGTAAGACAGAACAGAATAAGGGTGCATGTATTCATATCTGCGTGTGTGGTCTGGACCGCAGGAGCAGTTCGGTGCAGAAGGTGTGGAGTTGGTGGTTCCATATCTGAAAATGGAACCAGCTCGGCTGTACAGTGGCCTTGGCCACAACGTCCTCTTCCTCTCTGCCGTGGACTGTGTGTGGTGAGCCTCCACCTTTCTTTATGTTATCTTTATAGTGCGATTCGGGACACACTTTGGGTCAGGTATGAACCACGGTTCCAGGGTTCCAGGAGTGAGAAGAAGTATCAAATGAGATTCTACATATGCCTACTCGGGTTCATGGCCTGCCCTTAGCAACAGCAATTATTATGGGATAATATATAATGGTTATATACTACACATTTGTTGACAAGCACTGGATTTAGCCAATTCATTAGTAATCATATACCTTAATGTTTGTAACATATTTTGATGACTACAATAGTTTTGCTTTCTGTCCTAATTTGAAAACATGCAGGTCTTGCATTGTTGGCTGTTACACAACAGAGGACTTGTTGTTGGAAAAGGAAGGAGTGTTCCTCTTACTTGACATCCTCCATGTAAGTAACCCTGTTCAGAATTACTGAAAGCAGCATGTTGGCTTTTTGTTTTCTTTTGCCAGCAGGTGGCGCTATAGCTCTAAAGAAATCTGTATAGTATTTTCAAGTTATTTTTTTTAAACTCCTCTGAAGGACAAAAGGTCATTTGTTGGTCAAAACACCTGCAGGTGTTTGGAGGATTATTTTATTCAGTATTGCATGAATGAAGATGTTTGCATTGGAGTTATGTGGAATATTTCCCTTTCAAACTCCCTCACAGTAATTTAATAAACAATCTAATCAGGATCTGATTTATGGAATTCTTTGGCAACCAAATCACAATAGTCACTATTATATTGTCTGCTGCATGGGCCGTATAAACAGGAGGTATGGTGACCTGTCAGAAACGTGGCCATGCCGGCTTGTGGAACCTGTGAAGGAGCTGTTAAAGTCTGTTCTGACACCCAGGCAGGCCGGGCTTCTCCGAAGGTCGCTTGGAGCACCGTTTGGAACACCTCTGCCCAGCCGTTCACCTCTGCCCAGCCGTTCACCTCTGCCCTGGCTTTTCTTGGTCCCACAGTCGATCCCCAGGAGCATGCAGGGCGTGGTGCTGGCCACCCTGCTGGAGCTGTGCGACAACCCCAAGGCGCTGGCCCACGTCGAGGCCTGGAGGGGAGGGAACGAGCTCAGCGCCGCTGCCCTGCTCCTCCGGCTGTGGAGGCAGGAGGAGGTGGAGATCGGCGTAAAGAGGGACGAGCATGGGAGAATCGCTGGTACCTTCCTCTCACACTTTTCTTTGTTACATTTTATTTTATATGAATAAAAGTGAGGTGAAACT
>JAOYMR010000006.1:19236996-19251489 GCA_025802075.1 Tenebrosternarchus preto | reverse complement strand
AATGGAAGCTCTAGAGAATATGCATCATGATAGGTGATACTGCACTGTCAGGTACTGCACTGACAGGTACTGCACTGACAGGTACTGCACTGATGCGGTGTTTGTGGATATAAACATTATAAACTGTTAAATGACTTTTAACAATCTCTAAATTCACTGAGAAACATCATAGGGCATCAGATTAAGAAGTTAAATACTGAACAGATTAAGAAATTAAATACTGAACAGATTAAGAAGTTAAATACTGAACAGATTAAGAAATTAAATACTGAACAGATTAAGAAATTAAATACTGAACAGATTAAGAAGTTAAATACTGAACAGGATAATTGCACGTTTAATTACACACTTATTACACAAGTTTAATTTTACATTCAAACTCGATTTTCTTGAAATTAATTAATCATATATTTAAAATATAGCTAAAAATAGATATATTAAAATCAAACAAGAGGTTTAATCTATGAAAGGTTTAAGAATATATTCTAAGAATGAATCTATATGCACAAGATTTATTTTCAAGAAGCCCAGTATCTTAGAGTCATAAATGGCATCTCTACTAAGTGGTAATACACTGTAAACCATGTGTTGTGTAACGTCTGTGTGTGTAACAGAATTTCTGTGGCCGTGTGTTGACTGTCGAGAGTACCCCTGCGGAGCTCACGGGTGGACCCCTAGCAAACACTCACATAGCCCTTGAGAGAGTACCTGTTCAGGGCGGTGCGCTGAGAAAAGTGGCTCCTTCAAATCAAGATATGGAGCTCCCCAACACCGTCGCTGTCAAATAAATAATCTCACTACAGCTCTGTGGCCTTCTGGGCCTGGAGCTGCTTCTGTTTACCCAGATGTGTAAAATGTTTTGAAATAAATTCTACAGAAATTATGTAGAGCTTTGCAGTTAAATCAGTACCACACATGTCTTCAAGGAGATATTACAGTGTTGTTGTTTTTTGGGTGGGGGTGAGCGGTCAGTGCTGGCCACAGTCTTATGGAAACTTAAAGATATTTGTTGATCTATGTTGATAATGTAATGTATTCATTTTGTTATGTCTTGCTGAGCTGCCTGAACTACAGCTGCACATTGTGGATAAATATATCACTGTTATACTGTTACATATCACGACCGCAGTATGTCTTGCAGTATCTTAAAATACGTTGTTGAATGCTTTGTGTGGGATGAATAAAAATGGGCCTGTATTACACCTACCAAAACGGTTTAAGTTAGATCACATGAACACCTTTGCATTTCAAATCACCAAGAGAGCCATCGGGAGCATCTGAGGTTAGAACAGCTATGCCACATAACATAAAGGTTTAAGGGGGATCATTTTTATATGGTGAATATATTGTGCATCCCTAAATTTGAACATGGGGTGTTTTTCATGTCACGGAATTGCTGAGTGTGATTGAATCTTTAATTGTAACTCACGGATCATTTTCATGTAGAAGCTGTATTGCATCAAAGCATGTATTACTCTGAAACCCCTGTTAATAGTAAGTAATAATTTCAGGGAAATTTTGAACTCTTACTTTGAAATCACGTATAACGTTGGGCTCGAGGGGCTGGAAACGGTAAGCGACTCGTGGCATACTTGAATATTAAATGAGCTTCACAGCGCGAGAAGGTGGCATCTGCGGACTGCCGTGATTTTGACTGTCATCTAGTGTAGTACTGTAAGTAACTGGATATTTCTTATGCAAAATATGCCGGTCTCCTCTAATCTATTTTTTACTACCTCCAGTGTGTTCATCAGTTAAATTATAACATCCGATATAGCTCAGGTTGTGGTCGCGTGGATGTGTTTGTGATGTGGCATGCACAGCTGGAATTAGACATTAGATTTGAGTAATGATTGATGGTTAACCATTATTTAGGTGACTGTAACCTACAGTGTTTATTGTTAGTGTTTTATAGTTGTTTGGGAGGAGAGCGACATATTTGTCCATTCATTCAGAAACATCGACGGAACCTCTATAACCAGTATAGACTGGTTGCAGCTCTCCTCCATTTGCATTGTCAAAATGATGCAATTTTAAGACGTGGAAACCAGACATACGCGAATACGGCGATTTATATCGTGTGTTTTAGTTCCTTTTAATTTCCATGACATTAACGTAATATTTTCCGGAAGTATATTGAACTTAACGTATAAAAATAATGACATGCAATCGGTTATATTCCTTATATTTAACTAATATCTAGGTTAATGTGTAGCTGGGGTAGTAAGCGAAGGTCCACCTGGTGTGGGGGATCGGATAAATCAGCGACCATCTTTCTGATCAAAGTTCATTTTGGCCTCGAACTGACCTGCGTAGGTGTAGTTCCTTCCTGACTATAAATATGTTATGATGTTATAGTAGAGTTACAAGCTGCAAAACTTAATACTTTGTGAAAAAACTACTAACGTTTGAAGCTGCAGCACTACATGCATATTAGGCGGTGCTGACTGAAGCTGTCTCGTGAGAAGCGCACGAACCTTGACTAATTCAGTTTAAAAAGACAGGGGCCCCTCACTCTCGCTATAGAGCGCAATGCCTGATTTATGTTTGTTCATTCAGCCATCTTTGGTGCAGTGTCAGGTGAAATTTTATCGTGGTGCAGGTTACATGTGCGATTTTAGTCAGGAAGCAAGTTTGCATGACAACAAATGGTTAAAATGCCGTCCTTTTTGTAGAACGGAGCGAGATTTGTGTAAGAAATCTCACGCTGGAGGAGCAAAATGTAATGGAAAAAACAATAAAAAAAAGAAAAGTCAAATATATATATGATTGACTGATGTATCCCCGTAAAATAATACTTTCCATAATAAATAATAAAGTAGACAATATACACGTAAAGTACCATCTAGTCTAATAGAGAATATACACGTAAACTGGTTCATACAGATGTCCATACAGGTGTTTTTTTTCTTCTGAGACTTATTACAATCACAAATAAATGTAATTTGAACGTATATTCTACCCAAAGTGGACATCAGATTTTATTAACACATTTCAGTATAATTCAATCAAATATTGCTTTTACAGATTAAAACAAAAATGACCAATGCCCAAGGCCGATTTAATAATGTAAGACCCTTTTTCTTTACTAGTTTCTGGCTCATTAGTCTATTCCTTTACTATGGTCATTTTTTAATCTCTATCCTGTATTGCAGTGGACTGTAGTGTCAGTATGTCTGTACAGAAGCTCACATGAGAACACTGCCTGGTTGAAAATGAAGCTGTTCAAGTCCTTCCACTGTGCAAACCAGAGGAGGTGACTCCGAATCCCCTCTGATTGGTTGGTCAGCTGTTTCCATAGCAACTCAGGGCTGATTCAGCAATGGCCTGTCTAAGGAAGAATGTTATGTGAAGCATTTTTCTGCAGGGAATAAGAAGCGTGGCATAGCACTTGTGCAGTGCTCCTACAGAATGTAATTAATTGTTGTCACCATCAAAAAAGCAAAAAATCTTGGCATGAGGTTGCTGGTCTGTCAGAACTGCAAAAGAAGTGCAAAAAAAGAAAGAAAAAACCCCAGACATATGCTCAGACATGTTTTATAACCCCAGGCGCTCAGAGGCTTCTGTCTAGCGTTGTGGAACGTGTATAACTTGCTCTTTTCCTCCAACATCCGAACACAGTCAAATGTTTTCCCCACAGTCTCTGTGTGGCAGTGGTCGTCATGGCAGCCGTGTTATCCACCTCCATAAACATCAAGGAGCCGCGCTGGGACCAGGGCACGTTCGTGGGTCGAGCCAAACACTTTTTCACCGTAACAGACCCGCGCAACATTCTGCTGTCTAACGAACAGCTAGAGAGAGCACACAGGATCATTCAGGATTACAGGTAGTAGGGCAGTGCCCAGAGCAAGGTGAAGGTGATTCATCAGATCAGATCATTCGTGACTGACAAGAATGTATGTGCAACTAAATGTTTTTCCCTTGTGTTTTTAAAAATGTTTATATTTCCTCAGACAGGGTGTGGTGGCCCCTGGTCTGACAGAAGATGAGCTCTGGAGGGCAAAGTATATTTTTGACTCTGCGTTCCACCCCGACACGGGCGAGAAGATGCTGGTGATCGGCCGCATGTCTGCTCAGGTTCCCATGAACATGACCATCACTGGCTGCATGATGACCTTCTACAGGTGAGGCGGCAGCAGCCCAGGAAGCACTTCCTGCCCCTGTGATGGCTGAGGTTTTTAACCAACACCAGTGTGTCCAGGAAAACCTACAATGTGCACACAACCTTGCTGAGGTTGTGGATTTGATTCCCAGGTAGCATGATCTGCACCTGCTAAATGCTGCTAAATGCTCTTGTGTGGCAGTGGATGATCTAGTTCAAATAGTTGTTATTCCTCTCCCCCCTCCAACCCCCCCCCCAACTCCAGGACCACCCCAGCAGTTCTGTTTTGGCAGTGGATCAATCAGTCTTTTAATGCAATAGTCAATTACACCAACCGCAGTGGAGACGCCCCCATTACAGTAAAGTAAGTGGCCGGTTGGTCTTTTCCTTTCTGTTGTGCTTTGCAACAGCGTTGCGCTGTGCTGAAATGCGTTCTGTTCAGTCAGCTTGGCACCGCGTACGTATCAGCCACGACCGGAGCGGTGATCACGGCTTTGGGCCTCAACGCTCTCGCCAAGGTATAGCCCACTCCCTGGCTTCACCCCTCCACCCAGAAACACGCAACACGTGTGGCGTGTTTTCACACAGGCGTAAGCCATACGCTGTTACCTGTGTGTTTGCCGGGCCACATTTTCAATGTTTTTCCCTCCTCCGCGGGTTAATTTTGTCTGGCTGCTTCTCCTCAGCACATCTCACCACTGGTCGGCCGCTTTGTCCCATTTGCTGCTGTAGCCGCTGCAAACTGTATCAACATTCCACTGATGAGGCAAAGGTACAATGTGAAACAACTTTCAAACAAGAAAACTTGAACCTCTTCAAAGCCACTCTGCTTTGTTCAGTGTTTATTTGGTCTGTTGGGATGTGGTGCTGATGTGTGGTTTCCACTTTGTGCCTCTGGTTTCCAGGGAGTTAAAGTATGGTATTCCTGTAACAGATGAGAATGACAACCGGTTAGGGGAGTCAACCAAGGCAGCACAGCAAGCCATCTCACAAGTGGTGATCTCCAGAATCCTGATGGCCTCTCCAGGAATGGGTCTGTCGCTTCTCTTAACACCTTTTCAGCAGTGCGGTTCAGTGCTGGTTACCTTGGGAACAGATCGGTGGCTTCTCCGCTGTAACACGCCTGATGAACCTCATCAGATAATAAGTTCTTTGGGAATCGAATGCCGTTAGAGTGAGCAAAACCAAACAGAAGAATACTGCACTGAAGGATCCCTCAACCCCAGCAGCACACTGAACAGTGCAAATTTCTAGCTTTGTATAGCGAAAGAACTGCAATCAAAATAAAGGACACTGCATAAAAATAAAACTGATAAAACACAGAACCTTGTTAGGCTTGTATAATTTTTCTTTTTTTCTTTTTAGCAATTCCACCATTTTTAATGAACTCGTTGGAAAAGAAGGCATTCCTTAAGGTATTTAGTCCTTTTTTTTTTGGTTGCATTCATAGCGGTTCATGATAGTTCAGCAGATTAAACTGAGCATGCTCAGTAAGGGCAATCTGCATTCACATACCAGGGTTGATCTCCGTGTTCTCATCTTTTCAGAGGTTCCCATGGATGAGTGCACCCATTCAAGTTGGCTTGGTGGGATTTTGGTAAGTTTCCAAAGCTTGACTGGTGGTATAATAACCAGCTATTTACAGTGTTTTGAAAAGCCTTTGTGCAAAAACAGTGACATTTGTGACATTCTTTCTAAATGCTTTTCCCCCCTTAGCCTGGTATTTGCCACTCCATTGTGCTGTGCGCTGTTCCCCCAAAAGAGGTGAGAATATTTCATAGTTTCATACTTAAAACTTCAAATCTGAAGTTCCACAATAAAGTGAGTAAAGAATTGCCACTTGACTATAGTGTAGACCTGCCCAGAAGGCACTGGAAAAGTTTGGGTGAGCTGGAAAATATCGCTTCAGCTTATCACCCCTAAAACATTTAATTGAGCTTACATGAGTCATCGCTTTGGATGTCCCAAAGCTTTACTGACCTCATTTGAAAGATCAGACGAGACTTACCTGCGGCTGCCGTTTTAAGTTGAAGTGTGAAGTGGAATGACGCGGTCAGCTTCAATCTCGTAGCCTCTCGCCGTGATCTTGGCTGATGGTATCGTCATTCTTGACACGTTTCCTTGTCCGTCCCGCCCACAGCTCCATGGCCCTGAGTCGCCTTGAGCCAGAACTGCAGGAGAAGATCCGGGCGAGCCATCCGGGTGTAGAACGGGTCTACTTCAACAAAGGGCTCTGAGAGGAAACATGGGGCGCACAAGGCTCCGCCTCCCCGTGACCTCCAGCCACGCCCTCCCTGTGCCAAAGTTAAGTTCCTCTGTCTCATCTCAAGCACATTCCCACTCAGTTGTTTTTTTTTGTGTGTTCCTAGTGATTGTTGGATTTTTAATTTAAAAAATTGCAGGTCTCTGCTAGTGTTTGGAAAAGACTTGTCTAAAGGGGTGTTCATTCACTTTGGTTTGTTTCTCCTGAGCAGTATTTTTTGTAATTCACTGAACACAGTGTAGTCCATAAGTAAATGGACAGTGACCATTTTTGTTGCTTTGGCTCTGTATAACTTTTGGTTTGAAATGAAACAAAGGCTCTGAGGTTCAAGGACAGAATTTCTGTGTAGAATCACATTCCTTTTTTCTTTTAAGGAAGATGAGTAATTAAACAGTAATTAAACAGTAAATAAACGGGTTAATGTGATTTTAAATATTTTATATCATTTGTATTAGTATTTGGTCGCAGCTCATTTGCAGTCCATTGGCTGTACGTTATTTTGTTGTACTGAGTGAGGAACAAAGATGATAGATCCTTTTGAAAGTCCTTTGCTTTTCTGTTACTGTTTTTCATAAGATTGGTGAAATTATTGATCAGTCTTAGTGTCTAAATGAAGGCTGCTTTTGACAGAACACTGCCAAATATTTCAACTTCATTTTAACAGTACACTGAGGAGGATTTTCTATTCATCTTGGCAATATGTTAAAAAGAATTGTGGGAAGTGGTGCATAGTAGAATCACTTTTAACTGTGAAGGTGTGTAGATTTAAGGTCTGTTGGACTTTATTGATCACAGGCCAGAAAAGAACACAGTGGGACTAAAAACAGAAAAAGATCATTTTTATGGAATGTAAACAGATGTGAACTAAATAAACAAATGTGGAGATTTTCCAAAGACGATTTATCCTTTTAACACATGGAAATCTTTACTTTGAAAAAAAAGGTTTGTGTTTCATTGTAATCATGTGATTCCACTCATTCTATAGCCTTCAATTTATGTTCAGAACAAGATTCAATTGCATTTTATATTCACAAACGTATCAATGGTGCTGTACTGAGCATTATGAAGGCTTATGTCTGTCATTAAAATGGGGAAATACTTTCCTCTTTTGCACTAGACTTGGGCAACACAAAGAAGACACATTCTGACCCTGTTTCTGACCTTCAATGCAATTCATACATGTCACATAGGCAATAATGAATGATACGTCATAAGGTGAGATTAATCCTTAGTGTACCTTTAATGACAAATCACGAGACCTCTATATAAGAACAGTGCAATTGATTTTAAATGCTGCCAAATGAGTTTTATCTCTTCATAACAAAATAGCATTTTATGTCTCACATAATCTGTACCATGTTAAGAGAACCCATCTTAATGTGAGGTTGGAAGAGTGTATTGTGACAAATTATCCTCAGTATTTTAACTTAAAAAATGTACATAGGATTTTGCTTGCCGTCCATGCATGAACAAACTGTTTTGTCAGTGGAAGAGAAGAACCTTGTGTAAGTTCAGGTTTCCATGTAGCCCCATTAAGTGTGACAAAGTCCATTGAACTATCAGAGTAAGTCATAATCACTGATAGCTCAGTGCTCTGTTAAACCAAGAGTAAAGAATGCCCCTTCATACACTGATTTCTTTGTTTATTTGTTTTGTTTTAATTAAAACTCCCTAACACTGTGTTTTGGGGGCATTAGTTCACCAGTTCTTTCTTTCTGATGAAATTAATATCTTTGGAAAAAGGCCTGTGCTGGTAGTCAAATCAGACGTGTGTGATAAAGCATGAATTATTACCTCAAATACAGAGAAATGGTTCCAGACGGCCTGGCAAGCTAAGAAGGTTAATAGTTAATTACTTATTGCTGTTCTTTGTTCTTTCTCTCCTTATACTCAAATCTTCAAATTATTACAACAGTTCTTTCATCAGACTAGTGTAAGCAAATCTTCTATACTGTTATACTAGTATATAGACTGTGTTGAAGTGAGTTAAACTGTTATACTAGTATACAGATTTTGGCTAATGTGGGTATCATTTGCTGCTAGTTTGACAAGTGACTTTTTTAAATGGATCCTTTGTTTTAATGTCCTATTCCCAGTGGTTTTACAACCTGTATCTATGTGTGAATGATTTTTAGCAGTGTTCATTTTTATGAACATTCCATATGATTCACAGTGCATTTTTCTTTCTTGTGTGTATCAAGCCTAGGTATGTTCAGTTTGACTTGTATGATTGTCTATGCTTTCTTATGTCAGTATCTGTGATATCATATATAGCATGTGAGAAGTGTGTGCTTTGAAACTCCTCTCAGCCCGTGGTGAGAAGGTGGTCTTCAGGACGGTTAGCCTGTTCTGGCACAGGCTGGAGCCTGGGTGGTTTATATAATGAATCAAGTCAAAGTGTTTGCTATTGGTTATACAGAATGCAGTATGAAGCTCTATTCTAATGTGCATTTAATCTGAATGAAAGTAAATATGAACTTGGTGATCACTCACAAATAGAACTCGCAAAGAGTGATGTGCATTAACTCCCACTGAAATGGTTAAAGGGGTGTTTGTACCCTGGAACTGTACACAAACATTAATCCTAGAGAAGATGTTTGGGGAAACTTCAGTGCAAACATAATCTGAAAAGAATTATTTTAGTTGCTGTATACAAGTAACAAAATGCTAAGAAATTGAGTACCATATACATTGGAGTTTTGCATGCACCTGATTTTATTTTGCTTTGAATAACTGCAGTGTGTTTTAGTTCAGTAACTTTGGAGTTTGCAATCAGTATTCAAAGATAAGCATATTATGGAACAAAACTAGCACAATGTAAGATGTGGTTCATCAACCTATTAAAATGACACATCAGCATAATAGACTGCAGAGTCACACAAAAATTTTCATAACAAATTGCTATTATTGCATTTTCTTAAGTGAAATTGGTCAGATTTTTGAGGATATTTTCAGAATGGTACTGTTATTTTTACATTTAATGGGAACGTTGTAAAGTGTAGTTTACCTGGAAGAAATAAAGAATGTTAAAAATGTTGAAACTGGTCTCTCCTTGTTACCTTTTTATAACTGTTATGGCAGAATGATTACACTAATCTTAATTAATTCCATGCTACTTAAATTTTACTTTATTCTATTTATTGATCAGCCTAATTGAATACACTTAAAAATATTAATAAATAATTTATTTCACCACATTTTTCACCTCAGATCACCTGCTGCTGACGAGTGACGGATGAACTTACATACTTCATTAATTATTAATTAACATTAACATGGAAATGTCGAGCATTTCCTGTTTGACTTCAGGAAACGATACCGAAACCGTCAACTTCTTAATCTTCATTAAACAATGAAGAGTTTATGAGCTTACGATATTGTGAGGTGAGACACCTAGTGGTTTTATCTGGCTTTAACGTTTTATCGTTGATGTCCACAAAGGAGGGTATCTCGGGTGCCTCCCTTGGTTCTAGATGAAAAACACTTTTATGGAGATAATGTGAAACAAATGACAGAACACGTTTTCACCGAACTGCATAATGGCCTGTGTTTTTCAAATACGAGTGCTGAACACTGTTCCTTAACACTGTGACTTTCTTGCTTGTTCACAAATGTGAACAAAATTATGATGCTAAGCGTAATTAATTGTAAGTATAGAGCCTAAGGGTTATAATCGTTTGTTGAGAAACGATTCGTATTTAACAAAGCTAAACCAATAACCAGACTGACTCCACCAAGAGGATTCTGTAGAAAGAGAGCGCGAGCCAAGTGCTCATAAGACGACATGAAAGAAGCGCGTGTTGCATTTTAATTCGAAAGGGGCGTTTCCGTCAAGTGGCGGAATTAAAAAAATAGAACCGTGTGAGCAGCTCGTCTCACACATGCCGTGATGGACGTCGCAGATACAGATATCTACCCTGTAAGTGGTTGCTCAGTTTTGTTTTATTTACGTTGTTAGTCATATGTGTATTAGATAAACTGCACAACGATTTAGAATTTATTACAGATTTTTGTAATGTGTACAGTTAGAGTACATGACGTTAAAAAGATATTTAAGATTTTTTCTTGCATTGCATATAATCCATCCTGCAGTAGATGATTCCGTTATTTCTTCACTTTTAATGTTGGGATTTACTCGGTTTTGATATCTCCAAAAGGATCTGTTTGTGTAGTCCGGTTGCTCATCACACTATTGCATTCATTTATTTTTGTCAGTTCGTGCAGAATGGGCGTTGTTGAAGGCACGTGCGAGAAAGGCAGCTCAGGATCTAGCTCGTGTTAATGGAACCGCTGCAGTCAGAATTGCTGACTCAGCAGCAGTACCAAAGTCATGCACTTCAGTGATGTTTCCATATTGTAACATTTGGGTGGCTTGGGCAAAACGCATACGCAACTGAAGTTTAGGGGATCACAGGCAGAAATCAAACCAAAAGGAGTTTAATAAACTTAAACCTTGAATTTCCCTTTGGGATCAATAAAGTATACATCCACCCATCCATCCGCAAATGCAGTAGAAAGACAACACAGAATAGTAGACAAAAGGATGAGAACACCTAGGAAAACCACATGGGCATTCTACCATTCTACAACTACAAAACAAAACATGACAGGAAGAACTAAGGGCAAAATATACAAACAGTAACAGAACAGGAACAAAATACCTTAACAGAACTTATCCAAGACAAGGAATACAAAGCAGGACACTAAACACACATCAGAACTGGAACAAACTAAGAAACCATAAACTACACAAGGAACCAGGAGGACCAACAGGAAGGGAAACAAACACCGAAACTGAAGAACACAGAGCATGAGATCAGGAGACCAGAGGAGAACATACACATAGGAACATCAGAACAAGAACCAGGAAAGACCAGGACAAAGTGTTGAACTTAAATACACGTATTAAAGGGAGGTGAACTAGGTGCAGGTGGGGAGAATGAACAAGAGGTGAAAAACCAAAACAAGGAACATAAACAAATCCTGGACAGGAAATCATCAGATTGAAGAATATATTAGTATTCAAGAAGGGTTATTTTATTAATCTGTCTTATTAATTGTCTAATACATAGACTTAATTGTATAATTTACATGATTATAATAAAAACTGTTACCAGAGACTACATGGTTGCCAGGGCCTTTTAATGAGGAGGTAGTAACATTCAGTTTTCCAAAAGGAAAGGGTGATTGATGGGTTTCTTTTTTACCAGGCCAGGGCAGTAGAACTCTGTCCTATGTAAAGAGGCTTTTATGCCCATTGTGTTTGTGCTAAGAGCAGTCGGGCAGTGGAACAGATGATTGCTTGCCATGTGAAATGCTTTCTTGTGTTTGAACAGAACACCACAGCATGCTGCTGGTTGTGCTGGGGCATGGCAGCCAGCTCTGCCAGCTCCACGCTCACTGAGCTAGAGCCCAACTTTACATCTGAATTCTTCCATGGCTACACTGTAAAGAGCTTGACCAGACTGAATTCACTGTTTCAAATTGAATTATACACAGTGGTCAGAGTGCATTGCTTTATGCTTGAAGCGATTTCAATTACGGACATGATTTGCACTTTATCTGCAGTAAAAGAAGTTTTTTGTTGATGTCACCTTATAGCCTCCAAAAACCCTTAAAGAATGAGCAAAGACCAGTGTTAGAGATGCACTACAGAGGTCCCTCCCTCTTCCACACTTCCACAGCTGTACAACAGTCCACACTATCATCCATATAGAGTTGAATTACTCTATTAAATGCTGTGAATTACAACCTCTGAGCTATCATCTTGGGAGGGCTTTTTTTGCCAAAAAGAAAAAAGGAAACACTACAAAAAAAACAGCTTATTAAAATAAAGTTAAATATAGTTTGTTTAAATACAAAACAAATAATAAAACATCAAAAATGAAAGAATTAAATGTAAAAAATGAAACCAGGAAAAATATAGTAAAAGAACGATAATTGATTTAAACTGAACTAAAGATAATATATTGAAATAAAATGTAAATGTAAATACATTTAAATGAATATGATTAATAAAAAACTCTTAATGACAAAAGTGGACATTGTGGACACAGCGTTGTTGGACGTGTCTTGGGTGTGCCGGTCTTAAGAGTGGTAGTTTTCATGGAAGGTTTTATTATAAATATCCTGCTTCACTATTCTCCACTCAGAGTGAAGAGAAGAGGTCTCTTTCTCTCGGAGGACATGTCGGTTTCGACACTCTTCCAGACCAGCTGGTCAGCAAATCGGTGTCCCAGGGGTTCCGCTTCAATGTGCTCTGTATAGGTGAGTGAAGGTCACTTAAGAAAGCTTTAAAACATCCATAATTGGCAGTTTCATAGGCAAACTTGCTCAGTTTCTCATCACATTTCTTGGTTTCCACAGGCGAAACAGGGATTGGGAAATCTACATTAATGAACACTCTCTTCAGCACAACCTTTGAAAAGGAGGAGATGAGCCACTACCACAAAGCTGTGCACTTGCGCACCAGGACCTATGACCTGCAGGAGAGCAATGTGGACCTTAGGCTAACCATTGTGGACACAGTGGGCTTCGGGGACCAGGTCAATAAAGAGGAGAGGTAGGGGCAGGTGCGTAGCTCACGTCTTCAGCTTGGTTGCTGAGGTCATGGGCTTGGCTCCGGTGGGCACGGGTTTGGATTCTGAGGTCATGGGCTTGGCTCCGGTGGGCACGGGTTTGGATGCTGAGGTCATGGGCTTGGCTCCGGTGGGCACGGGTTTGGATGCTGGGGTCATGGGCTTGGCTCCGGTGGGCACGGGTTTGGATGCTGGGGTCATGGACTGTTAATCCAGGACTGTTAACTAGGTGCTAATTAGATTCACAGGTGACAGGCTCAGAGTTATCGGCAAATTATGTGACACATAGATAATGTACTTCTTTAATGTATAGCTAGATAACGTAATTCTGTCTCCTGTAGCTATAAACCCATTGTGGACTACATTGATAACCAGTTTGAAAACTTCCTCCAAGAGGAGCTGAAGATCAGGCGGTCCCTCCATAACTACCCTGACACACGAATCCACGTCTGCCTTTACTTCATCACCCCCACCGGCCATTCCCTCAAATCTCTCGATCTTGTCACCATGAAGACATTGGACAGCAAGGTGGCATTTGGTTTAGATGATCTCTTTCATATTTCAACATACAACCATATTGTAATTGTTTTAAAAATACAGCCGAACAATGCTATATTTCTACAGGCATCATATAACTCCTATTTCTTCTTTGCCTTTTTTTCTGATAGGTGAACATCATTCCCATTATCGCAAAGGCAGATACGATCTCCAAGTGTGATCTGCATAAGTTTAAGATTAAGATCATGAGTGAACTCATCAGCAATGGTGTTCAGATTTATCATTTTCCCACGGACGACGAAGCGCTTACAGACATCAACTCCTCCATGAATGTGAGTCAAACTCAGACCCAGCAAATGATGGTTACACTGTAAATGATGGTTACACTGTAAATGATGGTTACACTGTACAGGAAATACTTCATCCTTGATCACTGTGCACAAACAAGGCAGCCTATAGCAGTAAAAAAAAAATGTTATCCTCTTTGCACAAACAAATGAGTAGTTTTAGATGGATGGTGAAGAGTGTCAGCATTCAAAATGTGGTGGGCAGTAGGGGGTATATTCCATAAACACCAGCAGGTGGCGCTGTTGAGACTGTGGATTTGTGTTCCAGGCACATCTACCATTCGCTGTAGTGGGGAGCAGTGAGGAGGTTAAAATGGAAAACAAGGCGGTGCGAGCCAGGCAGTACCCATGGGGAGTGGTGCAGGGTGGGCATTTACTGCCATTCCAGCTCAAGAAACCTTAAAAGTGACATAAGTTCTATCCACAGAGCAGCTGGTCCTTTACGTGGTGTAATTTAACACTCACAACAGGTCAAGGAAAAAGCACAGTAATGTTAATTGCATAAAAGAACCAATTTGTGTACCATTTTGAGAAATGTTATAGTATTATGATTTTATGAACTACAAAGCAACCATGAGTACTTAGCATACAGTCTTTGACTTAGCTATGTGTATGAATGTGTGTGTGTGTGTGGGGGGGGGGGGGGGGGGAGTTTGTAATGGGTTTGTGGGTGTGGGTTTGGGTATATGTGTATGCATGGGGTTT
>JAOYMR010000006.1:19208640-19235539 GCA_025802075.1 Tenebrosternarchus preto | reverse complement strand
TGTGTGTGTGTGTGTGTGTGTGTGTATGTGTGTGTATGTGTGTGTATGTGTGTGTGTGTGTGTGTGTGTGTGTGTGTATGTCTGTATGTACATGTATGTGCAGCTGCATGAGCGCTTCGAGCTGCTAAAGCGCCTTCATCAGGATGAGAAGAGGAGTCTAGAGGAGAAGCGACAGGAGCTGGAGGAGGAGATGAACTCCTTCAGCATGAGGAAGGCAGCGGCTGACACCCTGCAGCTCCGCACCCTTCAGAGCCCCCTCACACTGCCCATCAAAAAGGACAAAGACAAGAAAAAGTGAGTAACTGTCTCTCAGCTCTATCTGACTGTCTGTGTGTGGATGTGTGCACCTGAGTGTCTTCTCATCCATGGTCTGTGTGTGTGTGTGTGTGTGTGTGTGTGTGTGTGTGTGTGGTCCTTCTCCACGTCTCTCTGTCAGCCAGCCTCTGTAGTCTTGTTTGCCTCTGCATGCTGCTCTTGTCAGTGTGTTCTGGCTCCTGGTGCCAGGGGAGAGGCGCCCGGCTGGGCATGAGTGCTACTCAAGCACCGTGCTGCCACCTTGGCAGGCAGGGCCCTGGCACAGGGACGGGCACGGGGAGACGCATGCTGGTGCCAGCGTGCCCAGACGCTGTGCCATGCCACAGGTTGTGTGTGTGTGTGTGTGTGTGTGTGTGTGTGTGAGGAACAGCTCTCTCTGAAGTGTCATATTGTTGCATCAGGGCAGATTTCAGAGTCAGCGGTGAGAGGGAGGAGAGAATGAGAGATGATGGCAGCATGTGACGTTCTCTGTAGCTTAAAGCATAGATAGTGGTGTGATTCATGTACAAATCTTTGTGTACAGAAAACTTAGAACTACCATTAGAATATAATAATCTTTTTAATAAACAAAAGAAACAAAGAAAAAATGCCCTAACCTTCACCTCAGTGTTTCTTGGTTTCTGTTATTTTGGGGATATGGAGCCCTCTGCTGGATACTTCAAACAAAAACAACAAACAGAAATTATATCTCCTTTTTTTTTATCCAATCTCAATATAGGTCCCTACCTACTCTTATAATATCTGTAACAAAGCTATAACACACCTGATGTATAACTGACCATGCTGTTAGCAGACCTTGTGGTGAGGGATGTTTCATGAGGCAGACATCCTGTTCAGACATGTGTAAAATCAAGACTGTTCAGTAAAGGCAAGAAAAGCTCCTGTTAGATTGCCCATCTGAGTGGAAACACTGCCTCTGTAAATGCCCCAGGGCAGTTATAGCACTGAGTAGCACATCTAGAATGGAACTTCAACTCTGCACATGCAGCTATTTGTTTTTAATCATTCTGACATTTTGTCCATGTCTTGTAAATTACTGTCATTTATTTTCTCTTTTTTTCCTTTCAGTTGAGTTATCTGTCCATACTCTATAAGTTTCCACCTTGGAGTATTCCATGTAAACACGTTTTACCATGACAACAGCATCAAATGGACCAGCTCCTTTTCTTCAGTAATATGATGGCAGGTCCTGGCTAGATGCCCTTGCTTACTACAGAATACATTTCACCACATGGCCAGGTCTGTGGTGTCTGAAGGAATATATCGCTATGGAACTGGTTTGCTAGTGTTGATAAAGAACTTTTCTGGATTCACACTATAACAATGAGAACAAGGCCATTTCACCAAAGCATCACTGCTATAAAGCGACTTATTATTGAAATCAAGGATTATTACATTTATTTTAAACCTTGATGCTAAATCTTTATTATGCTAGTGGAATGTAGAATGCTGATGACATGTTACAGTACACTCAAAGCTAGACCAGGAAAATACCAATTAAACATATTAACCTACTTAATCAGTTCAGTGTGTTCTGATTAAAGGCTGATTTGAATTGATGTAATTCAGAATGCCAGTCATCAAATGTTGAAATATCAGTGACATAACACATCAGGGTATGGTATATTTTTGCATGGTTAACATTCAAAATATTTGAGGAGTTTTTTGTTGGCTTGGACCTAGGCAGTGTTTGACTATGAATGTTTCTAACTAAAGTCATGCATTCAAAAAACACAATACAGCAAGGGAACTTATAATTTACTGGATATAAACCATCCAATCATCCAACATCCATTAATATATGTGCATGTGATTGATTCATATGACCATTCTTTGTTTTTAGAAACTAAGTGAATTATTCCAATTAAGTTGATTTTATGCAGATTAGCCCAAAATATTCTCATTGTGCATTTGCTCCCTACTCAAATCTTGGAATTTTCCATGGAAATGTCTGGTAATGGCTAGGATCAGAATCTTCATTTTTACAAGGCTCCGTATATTTGGAAATGTGACAAGCCTTAGATTAATCCAGTCCAGAAAACTAAGCTGTATGAATCTGTTTTGTTTAAACCACAGACTCACTTATAAGGAATCAGAACGGTAGATACTGTTTTCATGCTTCCATTTTCTCTTTGTAAATTTGTGTAAGATGAGCAGTTGTAACAAATTATTGCAGACCGAAATGGAGTTTATTGGCTGCATGTCCTCTAATTCTCACTTCTGTCTCTGTTTTTCTCTGTCTACCTTTCTTTCTTTCTTTCTTTCTTTCCTTATTCATAGCTTCTTTACTCTCCCATCAGCATACTCCTTAACTGCAGGAAGGAATCTGAATTAGGATTTTGATTCTCCTTACTGACTTTTGCTAAAGGATTAGCGTTCATTTATTTGTTACATATAACCAACAGATTCATTGATTTATTATCTTGCAGTAATCTAATGAATCAATAGGATAACTAGTTAATACTTGCTTACAGTAAGTCTTGGGGAATCTGAATAGAATAGAATAGAATATTAGGCATTTAATCATTTACTGCACGTCAGATAATTGAATAACATATTCCAAAGAGCTATGCTCATATATAACTGATTAATGTAAGTGGGAATGGCTCATTTGTGGGGGGCTGTTTGTTTGTTTGTTTTTAGTAATGCTGTTATTAATTCATAGTGTGAGCTGCATTCACTGGTAAACGATATTTACTGTGAACCACCACAAGGTGGTGCTGAACAGCTTGTGAACAGCAGTGTGGACCATCTAACATGGAGTGATTCTACACTTCTCCAGGAGTTGCTTTCTGATGTTGTCTAATAATGCTCTGTGGAATCCAGATGTTTTAACATTTAACATCCACAATATGACTTATGTAACATTCTCTTGGACAACACATAATAACCTATAATAGCTGTTTTAATAAGAGCTGCCCTTGGAAATCAACATTCAAAATGTCAGCCTTAATGGAAGATACTATTTCACTTGGATTTGGTTTTATTTGTCTTTAATAAAGTGTCATTTTAAAGATGTACATGCATTATATGTTTTGAATTCACAACACAGGTGCTTATAAAAACAAACAAGTGCATTTCAGACAGACAGACAGACAGACAGATAGATAGATAGATAGATAGATAGATAGATAGATAGATAGATAGATAGATAGATAGATAATGTGTGCATTGTACAATGTTCTGCTGACAGAGCTATTGATGAGCATTTTACTGCAGCTATCTGTGAAAAAAATATGTTGGAAAAAAATCTATGGCATTTTTTTCGATGATGCTTTTGGTCATTAATGGCACATTATCTCATTGTTTTCATTGTTCATTTTCATATTGCTGCATGAGTTTAGTTTCACATGGTCCTAAAATAATAATAATAAACTGATAGCCTATATCACTGTTATTTTTGCAACATTTTCTCCCAACGCTAAAAAAGCATAAAACACTGGCGAAAGTATGAACAGGAGAAATTGTTCACTATAAATACATATAAAATAGACTACCTTTTACAGCCTAGTGGAGATCAACCTAACATTCTCATATAATCATGTTATAATTAAACAACATTTTTACATTTATTAGTATTAGTATTAATGATATTTATTCCTCACAGAACGAACAAGGGGGGAGGTGCTCATTTTACAGTGTAGGCCAATAAAAAAAAAGTCGAGGGGCGGAGTTTGGGGCTTATGCCGTCACAACACTTTCTACCAATGAGAATGTGTAAAGAAGGGACTCCCTCTTGCCACTACCCAATTATTCTTGCCTATGTTTGGGCAGAGATTTTTCTGAGTATAAAAACCAGAAACCGACTCCATGCCATCGCCTGACGCCAAGGGTTGGGGTGTGCTGGGCAGGCGTGTGAAACTCGCTTTAAAATCTAAATACGTACATATGTTCATTTCTTTTTAAGCTTTTTTTTCGTAACATTTTAAGAACTACATGTTTGTTTTCTAGCTAACTGCGCATATCTAACCAGTTTAAAGGTAGGTAGTTAAGTTAGCTAACACGATTGCAGTTTTCTAACGTGACCCCTAGCTAGCTGAACTGCCTAACAACGCTAGCTAGTAAGCTATTAGCGTGGAAAAGTTTTGGTTATACTAACTGTTAGTTTACTGCTTGATGTATAGTTTCGTTTATCAGGAAGAGTCTTCGAGTGCGTAAATATAAAAAAACATTGGCTACCTAACTAGGTTAACTAACGACATGGATAGTGTCGTTTACCCTTAGCTAGCTGGATAGCTATTTTTCTTAAACACTACTCTTTATATTGCTAGCTAAATGTGTAAATATGTCTAGCTAGGTAAGAGTTAACAAAGACGAATTGATGTAGACCTGATTTTCAAATTATATAATGTAGACCTCTAGTAGCTAGCTAGTTTCTTACCGAGTTATGGTTCCTTTAATATAGGGACATGCCTCGACATGATTCCAGGCACCAATCGGTAGCTAGTTAGCTAACCTAACTTGGTAAGCTATGGCCTAAATGTTGTTGATCTCTGACATTGTAGGTCAAATAATGTAACTTTTAATAGCATTCATTCACTCTTTAACTAGGTACTTGGTCTATTTGACTAGTTAAAGACCACCAACGTTGGAGCTGTGTTGACTACCTAGCTAGCACGATGTTCATTGAACACCACTTGGCCTACTACAGTCAGACATGCCCGGACATGTAGTGCAAGTCTTGACTTGCGTTAAGTGATCTTGCTGAACTGTTGTGTATGTTTTTGTAGATGATTGACAAGGTAAACGGAACGGAAGACTTGACTTTCGAATCCCAGTTGAAAGGTCTTCTGGAGCAGGAGGTGCGATACCAGCCCAAGCTCTGTGGCCTCCGTATCCTCGAGTCCGCCCATGATAACGGCCTGAGGATGACTGTGAAGTTGAGGGATTTTGCCGTTAAAGATCTGCTCTCTCTGACCCGCTTCTTCGGTTTCACGGCTGAGACGTTTTCCCTTGCCGTCAACCTTCTGGATCGTTTTCTTGCTGTGATGAAGGTAGCGGTTACGATTTGTATATGGTACATCACACCGCGATTGTTTAATGCTGTATAAGCGATATTCCCTGTGGTATATTTAAGTACACAGCCAAAACCTTAACGATATGGCTACATTTATCGCTTATTAAAATTATTTTGCATTGATATGACCAGAACTCCCACAACTTATGGATATCTGGGGGAGGTCAGAATGTTCATAGCACAAAATGCATGTTGCGTTACAGGATTATGTTCACCGTTTATTGATTATTGTAATGTTCTATTCACAATGAATGTCAAACTTGACCGACCTGTTCTTCATAGTTCTGCTCTTTCCTTTCTTGGCAATTGCACCAAATTGTATTTAGAAATCTGTATAACGGCTTGTGATCAGCTTGTACCAAAATCACGATGCAACAAATTTTATCCCAGACCAAGATGGAAATTTGTTTTGGTAAATGTACTCGTTTGCTGTCATGTCCTGTAAGATTTCAACTGGGAGCTCTTATTTTCAGATTCAGCCCAAGCACCTGTCCTGCATTGGCCTGAGCTGCTTCTATGTTGCTGTGAAGGCCTGTGAAGAGGAAAAGAACGTCCCTCTGGCAAGCGACCTGATCAGGATCAGCCAGAACCGCTTCACGGTGTCGGACATGATGAGAATGGAGAAGATCATTCTAGAGAAACTCCACTGGAAGATCAGAGCGCCCACTGCGTTGGTGTTCCTCAGGCTGTTTCACTGCCACATTCATGAGAAGATGGATGCTGACAGGTGAGCAGCATTGAACCTTGAACTCTCTTGAATGTGACTATAATTCTGTGGACTAAAAGCTTTGGATTAGTACTGTTTAATGCCTTAACCGGTACATGCACTTTTCAGTAAGAGGATGCTAAACTTGGAGAGGCTTGAGGCGCAGCTAAAGGCTTGTCATTGCTCCTTTACTTTCACAAAACTAAGGGTGAGTTGATTCCTTTTGAGATTTTTGGGCATGGGGCAGCTTTCATTGTGGTACTGTTCAATGAATGATGTATTTTCACAGTGCAATTTGAGTAGTTGCAATTATTAATGAATTTCTGATTTGTTGCATCAGCCGTCATTGCTTGGCCTGGCTCTGCTGGCCCTCGAGGTAGAACAGCACATGTCTGAGTCGGCAGAAACCCTCAGAGCGGCCATGCAGGATCTTCAGCAGCAACTCTCTGTAAGTCTGCTAGGATTGCACAGCATGGACATCACTGTGTTGCATTTGCTGTGTAATAGACCTAGAACCGTCTGGCTGAGTGGTTCCCCTGCATTATTTTGACGAGTGAGTCATTAATGTTGTGATCCACCAAACCACTCATATGTTCACAACTGGAACGTACGAGATGTCTGAATAAGGACTGGGTATTGGCACTGATCTCGTTTGCTTTAATTTACCCATCAAATGTGATGAGCTAGTGATGTGTGAAAATGATGGATTATTGAAATTTCAGGCTCATGTACACATTCATCAGTATTGCCAGTATAGTCACAACAGTTAAAGTGATTGTCCAGCTGTAGAGTTGTCTTTGTTTCTAGCTGGTTTTTCTTTTATAGGGGAATGGGTGCTGTTACATAAACACTTGCATATGCTCATGAAATATTCTAGAAATGGAATGGGCCCACATTTTTAATTCCACTAATGGTGGAAATTGTACCACTTTTACCAAGGTTTCAATGATTGAGAAGCATTACTAAATTTCTCACTTGTGTTCATTTCAGCTTCGAGATGGAGACCTGATTTGTGTGCGGGAGCTTGTTGCCAAGTGTCTGACGGACTATTCTACCACCAAGTGCTCAAAGCCCAACAATCAGAGGCTGCGTTGGATCATCTCTGGTAGAACAGCTCAACAGCTGAAGCATAGCTATTACAAGATCGCCCATCTGCCAACCATTCCTGAATCTGCCTGTTAAACCTCAGCTGTTGGGTGACTAACCTGAGGATGAGGATGCCCCTGCCTCCACCCTCCCTTCCTCTAATCCCTCAATAATTGTAGTTTAAAGGTCTCTCTCTCTCTTACTGTGATTCTGATTCATTACAGAGCTTCTTGTATTGAAAGCTCTGTAAAGAAAATGGGAACCCCCCCCCCCCCCGTACACAATGTCAAGATAACAAATCTTTATTTGCTGTGACTTTGGATGGTCATAGTCAAGGGTAGGTTTGAGAGCAGTTTAGCCAGGGAGGATGGTTCCTGCCTGGTTGGACTAGCTCACGCACATGTACAGTACGTTCATTTGAATTGGCACCATTATTGGTGCCAGTTGTTTTAAAGCGACTTAAGTATAGAACCACCTAGGTCCTCAGTCCACTATGTGGAAGAGGAGGGAGAAGGGTTTTGTGATTAAGGAAAAACTCAATGGAACCAAGAAATCGGGCCCAAAACCCTTAACTCCCACCCTAGGTTGCTGAACTGTCCTGAAGCACACTCCTACCCAAGGTGATACATGAAGTTCCTCTTCTTACCCTGCACATTAGGGTATTGCTCTAAGCTTTGATGTGATGAGCCTGAATGATTATTGCATCTCAACATTGTCTGAAACACTAGCCTATTGTTGCCAGCTGAGGTTTCTAATTAGTATTAGATGGCTGTAATTAATACTAAACTTAAACAGGGTCTACTTTGTACAATCAATTGGGCTGAATTGTAATTTTTGGCAAGGCTTTTGTTTTAATCCCTTATCTAATTCTTTGTTGCAGTACAGAATAAACTATGCACCCTGTAAACACAACTTGAACCTTTCAATAAAACATTATTGAAATGAGAAGTGGCTCCCATTTTCTTAAAAAAAACATGTTTTGATCAATGATTTAATTTTCATAGTTTACACAAACAGCACAAATTTAATGAAATATTGCCATTGTATTAAGGACAGGAAACTGACTTGAAGGCTTTTTGTGAGAATATAAACTATGGCTTTAACACTGCCAACCTAAATTATGCATCGGTGTTTGACATTCAGGTGTGTTTGTGTAATGTCACTTTCAACTGCACAAAAGTCTTGGGCGATTCCTTCCCCCAGGCTAAATCCCAACCCAAAATGTTTGCTGTCGGTTTCAAGTCCTTCAGGTCTCCTCCATTAGTGCAGTTAATTCATATTGGAGAAATCCGGTCCTCCTCCATGGAAGTTTCCAGAAATTTCTGCACCACTAAAATCAAATCCAGGATTCTGTTTGAAACCAGGAAAAAGTATCTGTGAGGAGGTTTTTTTTTAGCCACATAGACATTTCCTGATTCCAGTCCTAGAGAATCCTTTAAAGTTACTTCAGAAAGAATTTCAGTTAGCTGGTTAACTTAAACCAGTGAAGACTATGCAAGACACATTTTTACATCCCCTCCCATTAGACACAGTGTTTTTACTTAGTCATGTAACTGGAAAGTCTGGCACAACGCATTAAATATTTATCAAATCCTTAATGTCTAACTAATGTCGGTCTGTTGGGTGCAGGGGTAATCCACTCAGGATTAAGAAGTCTTGGAGTCAATAAATAAAGTTCTGTGAACTTGCCTCTCTCTGGAACCTCTCCAGTGTGAGTTTCCTCTGCATCTGGTCCTGGACCCATGGATCAGCGGCATAATCGCCTTCCAGGAGCGACATCCAGCAGTTTCCAGCTTCCCTGTTTGTCTTCATCAGAACAATCCTGATCAGTTTTTTGTCCTCTTCGTGGCATTCCAAGGAACGTCAGAAATAAGAACTACATTAGTTCAGTGCTGATACTGATATTGTGCATTGCTCAGTCAGGCTTAAATGATTTATTTTTATTAATTCTGTTCTGTGTTGGGGCGACTGGTTTGTTGTTATTTTTTAAATTAATTCTGTTCTGTGTTGGGGTGACTGGTTTGTTGTAAGAAAATCTTACCCAATGTCCATGTCGCTTCATCTCCCACTGTTGTCCCAAATAACTTTCCCTGTGGAAATAAAAAAATAGGCAAGTATCATTACTGTCATACATTACAAGTATCATTACTGTCATACATTACAAATATCATTACTGTCATACCAAAATCTTGTATTGCCAAAATAACTTTAGGCAAGGAGAATTACTTTAAGCGCAACACACATTCATGGAACATTTTTTAAATTGAAAGGTTTAGTTTTCAAGAAACTGCAGTACTTCTGAATTGGTTTTATAGTTATTTCAGAAGCTATGATAAATAGGAATATGTCAGAGTTCACTTATCAATGAGAAATTTTAAAATATAATAAATATTTATTGAAAAATATTAATGATGTAGAAGTAACCTGTTCTGGAGAAAAAAATTCAAGTCAGCCATAAAACAGATTATAACGGATTAATTATAGCTGTTGATAACTAACTTTTATATACACTGCTCAAAAAAATAAAGGGAACACTTAAACAACACAATGCAACTCCAAGTCAGTCTGTGAAATCAACCTGTCCAGTTAGGAAGCAACACTGATTGTGATGCTAGCCAGAGGTGAGCTGACTGCCATCCTCAGACCCATTGTGAGACCATATGCTGGTGCGGTGGGCCCTGGGTTCCTTCTAATGTACAACAATGGTAGGCCTCATGTGGCTGAAGTGTCAGCAGTTTCTGCATGATGAAGGCATTGATGCTATAGACTGGCCTGCCCTTCCCCCAGACCTGAATCCAATCGAGAATATCAGGGACATCATGTCTCATTCCATCCACCAACGGCATGTTGCACCACAGACTGTCCAGGAGTTGACTGATGCTTTAATCCAGGTCTGGGAGGAGATCCATCAGGAGAACATCTACTGCCTCATCAGGAGCATGCCCAGGCATTGTAGGGAGGTCATACAGACATGGAGGCCACGCACACCACTGAGCCTCATTTTAACTTGTCCTGAGGAATTTCCACTGAAGTTGGAACAGCCTGTAGTTTGATTTTTCCACTTTTGAGTATGATTTCAAATAAAGACCTCCATGGGATAATAATTTTGATGGACACTGATCATTTTTATTTTGTTCTCAACACATTCCACTATGTAATGAATAAAGATTTTCAACTTGAATATTTCAACTTGAGATCTAGGATGTTATTTTAGTGTTCCCTTTTTACTTTTAATAGCTATTATTTGTTACTGAGGTAAATGTTAGCTGTAGCAAGCTGCTTAGCCAACATCAACCAGATATTGGTTTTAAAATGCAAAACATAGGGTTGATGTTAAATATTAATTCAGACTTCCCACATTAGCAAACAAAGGAAGTGTAACTGCTCAGCTTTCAAAGAAACAAACAAAAATGCAACCAGCATAATGTCTTGCATGATGAACATTGATTAAATCCATTCATTAGTAACAATTACAGTTCCCTTGACCCTTAGCATGTATGTAATGTAAGGGCACTGTTGAGGGGCCCAGTGGAATGTAGCTTGTACCAAAATCACATCCCTTACCTCCCTATTTTTGACACTCAACCCTGGGATAACTTACACATAACCAAGACAAAGTACATATAATCTTTGTATGATTGCTCATATTTAACTACCTGCAGAGGAAGCAGCCTGTCAATATAACATCCCTCCCATCTTTACATCCCCCCACCCTGCTATGCAAGGCAAATGTACATTATAAAATAGTGCAAAATGCTGTCCTATCTAAATCCATTACACTGTAGCAGAGCACCTGCTCGCAGGTACTGATATCAAACACAGAACCACATTGACAAAGCACAGACTCAGTGAATACAGCCTGGCCATCTACACTGGCCAAAAAAGAAATCACGGCTGTCCAGAGAGCAGAGACTCTGTCAGAAGGGCAAACAAACTACTACGTTGGCAATACTGTAAACGAATATGGTCATGCAAACAAAGCTTACTGAATTTAACTGAACTGTAACAACTCAAACTTAGCAGACCGACGTCTATTCAAAGACAAAATCTTTCACAACTTTCAGCTCGGCAAAGTTTGTTGACAAACCAACCATGAAGTAAGATTGTGAGAGAGTCGAGAAGTTTCGCTAAGACTTAGCGGAGCCTCTTTATTATATACATTATCTACCTTCTTCAATCACTTACACGTACGACTCACATACGTCAAGTACAACTTGCGTTTAAACCCCCAAATACTTTAACGGAGTACTACAATAGTTAGTCTTGTTGTATTTACGCACAGATAACTTACCTTGAATATTTGCTTTCCTCTTACGTTAAGTTCTACTTGTTTGCTTCCGAGGACACATTTAATTTCTTTGCTTGATGTTCCAGGAGGAACGTTTACTTCGATGAAAATCTCCTCCATGGTCTGATACCACGAACCCCATGATGTTTTACAGGGAACAACACCGCTTCTCTCCTCAAAATGGACTGACATACTTATCTAGGTTAACTAACTGATGCTTTACTAGCAACGTAGCTACCTGTCCTTCCACGAAACAGGCACCACACAACGAAGATCAGCACATGAAATGTCCTATCCTAACAGGAAAATATATATATATAAATATATAATCATCGAGAGAAATACTTATGGGTAGTGCATTTCAAAATACTCCCATTGGTTAGATAAAGGAAAACACGAATGCATCTCCCAAATATTGTCAACGTTTCTCTTCTTCTGCGTACGAAAGCTGTAGCATGTAGAGAATTCCATTGCCACCTACTGCGCTGGAGTGGCATTTGCTTGTCTAGGTGTTAAATCTTGAAACGCCAAGTAGGGTATTTGAAGGGTCGTACACATGCAGAATTTAGATATACCTAACTTTCATATAATAATTATCCACAATAAATTATATTTATGTTTCAAAATGTTTTTTTTTTTTACCTGTTTCTTTTCAAAGCGATAAGATACTTTGAGGGATTTTCCTAATCCCTTAACTCGATAATTAAAGATCTGAAAGATCTCACCTTACACAACTACATATGCTGAAAGTCGCACAGCAAGAAACAGCAACTAAAACACTAAAACAACATCTCTTAATCCTGAAATACGTACCGACTGGCAACTGAGAACTGTTCGGAATGGACACTCTTTTAATATTTTTACTTTTGATCAGGTGAGTAGAACTAATTTACTAAAACAATTGATACTAATGTTGAAAGTTTACACTATCCATGCAAAAGTCTAAGATACATAACTGACCTGATAAAATGTGTTTTTAAAATCATTATTATTACTGTTTTTTATTTATTTATGCACTGATTTATTACAGTGGTAATAATATATATAACAGTTATAATGTAAGCTAATATCAAACTCACTTCTCCCAGTGTTAGCAGTGTAATGGGAAACCCAAAGATACATCCAGAAAATATCACACGGATTCTGGACCAACTACTTCACGGTTATGACAACCGGCTGCACCCAGGATCAGGAGGTGAGTTTGTACCAAACAAAGGAAGGCCCTTAGTTTGACTAGCATTTATATATAAAACTGCCTTATTAAATAAGTGTTTTAAATTCATTCCAGTCCTCATGACGGCGAGCGTAGTCTGGGACACAGAGTGCTTTATTACTGTTACACTTTGCCTTCTTCGGGTGCCAGTTCCTCTGTCTCTGTAGCTTCTCCGGTTGCCAGTTCCTCTGTCTCTGTAGGTTCTACGGTTGCCAGTTCCTCTGTCTCTGTAGGTTCTACGGTTGCCAGTTCCTCTGTCTCTAGGTTCTTCTGTTGCCAGTTCCTCTTTCTCTGTAGGTTCTGCCACTGAAGTCAAAACTGACATATTTGTGACCAGTTTTGGTCCGGTGTCAGATGTTGAAATGGTAAGGCAACAATTTATTCATGTTTTCTTTTCTTTTGATTTAATTTGTCCAAAGTGAGTAACATAGCTGAGAAAAAAAGTGACGTCATTGTGGCACCATATTATAAAATATGCTTATTTGAGAACAATATCTCAATAGTTCTCGATGGAGTGTGACAAGTTTCTCATTGTGTTATGATACATATTTTTCAAGCGTGAGGTCAAAATATTCAGCCAACACAGAATGTAGATTATTATGAATTTTGACCTGAAATGAACATGCAACCTTAGGTTTAGCATGTTGTGATACACAGGAGTTCACCATGGATATGTTCTTCCGTCAAATGTGGGTGGATGAGAGGCTGGTGTTCAAGGGCCCCATCGATATCCTGCGCCTGAACAATCGCATGGTGGAAAAAATCTGGACTCCCGATACCTTCTTCCGCAATGCCAAGAAGTCCCTGGCACACAACATGACCACCCCAAACAAGATGTTTCGCATCATGCAAAACGGCACAGTGTTGTACACGATGAGGTACCTTTAGGGCTCTCGGACAACCTCCATGGACAAAATATCATCAAGAAGCTTAATTAGTTCCAGCAGGCATATGGAGAGAATGTGTCAACTCCACCGCCCTCTCCCCTTCCCCCAGCCTTTTCAAAATTCTGTTGTTGATAAGTTTTTCAGCTGGGAGGTATTCATTTCATTGTGCACGTTTCTTTTGGTGTCTGATCCAGGTTGACAGTACGAGCAGAATGTCCTATGCAGCTGATGGACTTCCCCATGGATGGTCACATTTGCCCTCTCCGCTTTGGAAGCTGTAGGTACCGCTGTCACCATCACAGTGACGGTGCTGTAGTGGACTTTGACCTCCCTGCCTTTTTTTCATCCCACCTGTAGACGCCTACACAGACCGTGAGATCGTTTACACGTGGAGGAAGGGCCTGGAAAACTCTCTGGATATCCCCCCTGAGTCTTCCAGTTTACTACAGTATGACCTAATGGGACAGTCTTTATCCAGTGAGACGCTGCAGATTAATACAGGTGTGCGCTGGTTCTCATCCGTTGATGGATAATGGCTCGATTCAGTGTCAGAAATATGCTTTTGCGATACTAATTAGGAGTGGAATAAGAGCCTGGTCCAACTGAACTGCACGGCATAACAGTCATCATTCAGGCTTTCTGCTGGCTGACCGCTTCCCACAGTGGCAGCCTAAGGTGATTAACTGGTCAGACGTGATTTGCACACTCGCTTGTCTTTAAAAAGACCTGTAGAAGGGTGAAGTGTGGGCTGTGAGAGTTTAGAATGGAGTCTGGTGTGTGTGTGTGTGTGGGGGGGGGGGCAGACAGGGGCTACACAGCTGCCTTTCCCATCTTCTAGCTTGTTCCATTTTCCCTCCTCACAGGGCAGTAGATGAAGGTTCAAACAGATTCAAATTTACTGCACCATTGAGTGTTGCATTCATGCATTTCATACATGTGTATGAGGTAAAACTGGTTTGTTTCAGGCAAATCTTAGTAAGGGATGCTCCTTTTGTTTTTCCAAGTGGAACAAAAAAAGATTGTTCTGTAAAGTAGTAAGTATACAGAGAAGAATAAACTCCCAGTAACTTCCCCATCTATGTGCTAGGTGTGTTACCAGGGAGTAGAAGTTCAGCCTTTGCTCTAAACCCTCCACCTTTTCAACCTGTTCCATTTCAGGCTCCTACTCCGTCCAGGTAGTCCATTTTGTGCTCCAGAGGAAGCTGGGATATCACCTGATACAGACGTTCATCCCTCTCATTATGGTGGTCGTGCTGTCTCAGGTGGCCTTCTGGATCAATGAGGAGTCTGTTCCTGCTCGCACTGTGGCTGGTAGGAAAAACCTGTCTGAATTTCTACAACTCTCATCCACTGGTTGCTGGAGATATTATCTGTGTTGTTTTAGCAGCTTGGCTGTTTTTTTAAAATCTCTTTCAATCTTCTCATTTATATATGTTGTCATGCCTGATATGTTTGGTTAACAGTCATCTTAACAGCATATGACTGGTCAACTAAAGACTCTGTAGTGCTCACAAACCTTATTTTTCTCCATACTATCCTCCTCTCCTGCAGAGGGCGCTGGCCACCCCTATTGTACTATATAGGTCTGCAAGCATTGAATGTTAAGTGCACAGATTAATCACAGTCTAAAGCAATTGTTGTGGAGGGTTGCACAGTGTTGTGCTTCCCTTGCTCAGCACATTTTTGTGAATTCACGTGAACTGTGCGTTGGTGTGAACTAACCCCATGAACTGTCTTAAATCGATGTTAAGCACAGGACGAGCAAAACAATGATTAACAATGATAAAGTTTGGCCACGGCTTGCAAGGTTTTCAGTCTTCAGTATTATAGCATTTTTTTTGTAAGGTGTGAAAGGTTAAGGCTCTGGTGTTTCTTTTGCCATGGCTGGTTCAAGTGAAATGGTCTGTGGTTTGACGAACGAATGTGTGTTTATGACCTCGTTTTAAGCAAGTGGAAAAAAATACAACGTATAGTCACTTTAACCATGTTCATTCCACCTCCTGTGATTGGCTTATATGTGAAGGCATCACCACGGTCCTCACCATGACGACCCTGAGCCTCAGTGCTCGGTCCTCGCTGCCCAAGGTCTCGTACGCCACGGCCATGGACTGGTTCATCGCCGTCTGCTTCGCCTTCGTGGCGTCTGCCCTAGTGGAGTTTGCTGCCGTCAACTACTTCAACACGCTGGAGGCCAACCGGAGGAGGCCCAGCGATCTATCCACAGGCTCCATGCTGGAGTTCATCGCCGTGGGAAGCGATGACGAGGACGACTTGGTAACGGCCGCACAACACTGCCCTCTAGCTGCCCCATTAAAAATGCGGCTTTGTGTGAAAAACCACATATCTCAGACACAAGGTTGTGTTTTGCTTTTTTTGGCATTGCGCCATGGACCGGGGGATGATGATGAACACGGAACAGAGAGAGCTTAAGGCTGCCTCTGCACACGCACCGGTCTCTTGTGTTCTGTAAGATTCCTGCAGCAGTAATTAATTATTCAAGCACATACACTGCATGTTGCAGTTCACGCTTCTTTTATATATCTATTCTCACTGGAGATGTTGTCAGAGAGTGATCTGGAAATCATCTGGGCCCAAACCCAGTCCCAAGTCCCAAGGTTGAGCAGCACGAAGGTTATCATGGCAGGGACAACCTTCTGGTATGAGCTAAAGAAGCAGGAATAGGGGGAGGTAACGCTCAGGATGAGGTCCCGCCTTCTGACCCACGCCACATGTAAGTGGCCAAGCCCTGTCAATCACGATAGGTATTTAACAGATTAAGAGAAACAAGTATGTGGAACACATGAAGCACTCAACTGTTGTCTGTGCTGTCCGTGAGAGGCTCGGCCGCCTGTTTCATCTGGGCCGCATATGCTAATGGTGCTGATGCAGGGTCACCAGAGGGCGCTCCCGAGCGACCAGCTCACGCTCCACGAATGCCCTGTAATCTCCTCTACCTGCGTCCTGGGCACCTGCTGCCTGGAGCTCCTCCCCCCGCCATCCCACACTGGCAGAGCGGAGGAGCAGAGGGCACATGATACATTTTCATACATTTACATTTTCAGCGTTTAGCAGATGCTCTTGTTCAAAGCTAAATTGGCTGCCTTAAAAATGGGAAATATATTTTAAAAAACAATAACATTGCTCAAAGCCATGCATTGCTTAAACACATCTGTGCATCTCTGCTAATTTGAACAGTTTTGAAAAACAGTATAAACAGGTCTAGAATCTGAGTCTATTGCAGGTTTTACAGGAGCATGTGACAGCAGTGCATCCAATCTGCGCCTGTGAGGAAGTGCAGCAGTAACATGTATGTAGTGGCACGAGCTCTGCGTGGGCTCAGCCGTCGTTTTGGACAGGCTTATTTCAGCAGCTCCTGGTCTTGAAACATCACCTGTAGTGGAGAAGGAAAAAAAAAACCTGCATGTAAATAACTTTTACACAAAAGCTTGTGAGGCTGCAGGCTTTATTTAGCGTTGTTACGAACCCAGTCTAACAAATATACGCCAAGGGTCATAACAGCGTGTGCACACATTTTGGTAACACTGTCCAAGCGTTTCCCCCTGCGGTCTAGCCGACGTCTGATGGCAGCATCGGGCCTCGTCCTCTCTCGATCTCCCACGCACCTGAAGCCCGGCTGCCCGTCTTCCTGCAGCAGGACTCGGCTGTCCCGCCCAGCAGGAGGCTGGTGTGCACCAGCTCCATCGATCAGTACGCACGCATGCTTTTCCCACTGGCTTTTGGTCTCTTCAACTTCACCTACTGGTACATCTACCTGAACAAGGACACCATGGAGAAACCCAGGTGTGTTTGTGTGTATGTTGTTAGCTGTTTGTGGAGACCAAATGTCCCCACGTGAAATGAAAATTCTTATATTGTGGAAACAATTGTTGGGCAGTTTTTTAAAATTAAAAATGGTTTTATTGAGGTTAATATTAGGCATGTGCCTGTGTGCATGTGTGTGTGTGTGTGTGTGTGTGTGTGTGTGTGTGTTTGGTATCAGTTGCACAACTGAGGGAATAGTCATGCTTGTGTACACTTAACTTGTACAGGTCTGAGAAAAAAAACTCATCTTGCTCAGTATTATAGTGGTTATATCAGTGTCTGTGCTTAGAGACGAGTCTTCTACTGCATCCATACAAAGGGGAGGGGCTTTAAAGCAGTTCATGAAACACGCTGAGGTTTTCCCCCCACACACACATCACACGTAGAATCTGTCTGACCTGTGACCTCATCCTTGACCCTGGGGTTGCTGCGAGTGTGTTTTCCTTTGCTGTGGTTCCTCTCGGGTAGTTTACATCCTCACTGAAGGCGTAGGACCAGCCAGGCCGTGTGTGCGCACAAACCCGCTCATGTTACCTTAAACTGGCAGCGCTGGTCTCTGCTCTGCTTTGGTCTAGGCTGAAAATTTGGAACTATAAAACAACGTCTGCACTAACTGGGAAAAAAACAAGCAAGCTGTCTACTGACTGTGCTACAGTTACTGAGATTACAGCAGCCCTTCCATGCAGCTAAAGATCAATAGTTACAAAAGACGTCCCATCAGTAGGTTTCATCACCAAACCCAGGCAATGCTCAACTTTATTCGTTTCACTATACATTCTGAACAAATACTCTGACCAATCAGAAGCAGCCCAGAAGTCCTAGCTCCGCCCCCCCGGACAGGTCACTTTTCTGACAGTTGGCACACTACCACATGTTCTAATTGCAGTGATTGCAGTCATGTTGTTGTTCCTGTGCTTGAAGACGTGTGGTGTTACACCACCATAAGCCATGCTTCCATTGGCAGCAGTACTTGACTGGGGTATAAATAGTTTGTTCCGAGCCGGAGCTGTAGAAGCAGCACGTGCTGTTGGAAATGCAGCACTTATCGACCTCAAATCCCCCGTGCGGGGCAGGAAATAGCAGTTTTGTTTCGTCTGAAATGGAGAATGATTTGGGAGGCGTTGCACGAGGCCAGTTCTCTCCACATGCTGCCAACTGCCATTTCACACTCTGAACAAATGATTTTCATCAAACATTAATCACTGACGTCACGGTGCAGGTGACGCGGGAGCGCAAGCCCCGCCCTCGCTGGCAGAGGTGGAATCTTCGCTCATCTCCGTGTTGGGCTCTTTGTGTGTGTTATCTCTACAGGGAGATGGACTGAGCTCCTCCGGAATGCCAATCAGTCCTGCCAGCACAGAAGAGCAGCTGCTTCTCTCTCACTTCACTCTCTCTCACTTCACTCTCTCTCACTTCACTCTCTCTCACTTTTCTCTCTCTCACTTTTCTCTCTCTCACTTCTCTCTCTCTCACTGATTCTCCCTCTGATTTCTCTATTTCTTGCTTTCTTTACCTCCCCCCCCGTCTCCCTGCCCCGATTCCCTCCAGCTCTGGTGGCACACGGGCCTGGCTGACACTGCTCCACAAGCACGTACTGCTCTTCCTCCCTCGTTCTCTCATCCACGTGTACCTGCTGCTTGCCCTGTTTGGGTCCGTGTTCGGCGTTCAGCCGCATGTCCATCGCTGCAGTTTGCTAAAGCTAAACCCCCATGCACTCTGCCACAGCAAAGGCCCACAGAACACCAGAACGTTTGTATGTGTGTGTGTAAGCATGAGAGAGAAAGTTGATGATATAATCTGCAGGACTAACTGATGATGCAACAATGAACCAATGCCTTCAGATGCTTGGCCTCTATAGAAAACCCACCCTTATCATTGGATGAAGTCCAGCAGTAGGGGCTTGTATTCTCCAGCCAATTTTAAAGAATCCTCAGTCTGGGAGAGAGCAAGAGACAGAGAGAATGAAAGAGAGAGAGAGAGAGAGAGAGAGAGAGAGAGAGAGAGAGAGAGAGAGAGAGAGAGAGAGAGAGAGAGAGAGAGAATGAGAGAACAAGAGAGATATGAGAGACATAATGAGAGACATTTCAAGAGACAGAAAATAATCTTAGAAGTGAATTTTGTTTCTTGTCTATAGCATGACTGATCACTGCAGAGTCTCAGTGAGGAAGGGATTATGTGGTTATAGAGTTTGTTCTGGATTCAGTCAACTTTAGGAAGAACTTATGTGAGACCTACTGACAGTTTTAAAAACATGTGCTGATCACATAATGGACAAAATATTACATGATTTACTGTGTTTGTACATACATTTCATAGGTTTAACTGTCACAGAGCAAAGAGCATTTTGTTTGTTTTTTTGTTCTTTTTGAAACATGGAGTTAGAAAAGCTTTGCGTGTTTCATCGGTGTTCATCAGCAATGTACCATTAAAATGTTCCATGTAGTTAGTTGTAAATTAAACATGTTTTTGTCTGTCACAATAAACACATGGTCAAAATTCTCATTCATCTGTGTTATCACTAACTGGCGTGGCAGTAATAAATAAATGATACTCAAGATGACTGCCGTCACCTAATGTGTCACTGTTGTTTTCTTTTAAATCAGTTTAGTAAATGTAGGACGTTTTTTTCTTTTCAATGAAACGCCTCTATTGTCTTGTGACCTCTATTGCGCTCAACAGAAGTTCAACAGTTCTTGAGGAGGGTGTTTCACCCTCACGCAGACGTGCCGTTAGCGTCCGCGATTCTATTATATTTGTGTGTAATGGTCCAGTTGAAGTCTTATTTTCTTCGGCACGTTCATCCAGTTGTCCCTTTAATTTTTTCCTCCGCAATGGAAACTGCTCATCCACCATCATCAGTAGCTGCTCTTTGATCTTGAGGCACAATGTACGCATGCGCCGCTCATTGGGTTTCCTGCACTGGCTGGAGTAAGTTAGATGTGCGCTGTCTTCGGCACGTCCAAAATCCTATCAAAACTGTTGCAATGGAGAGAATGAGAAAAACGCGCTCTATTTTCTTGTTATGTCCTTTAATCATGACTGCTGTGTGTGCACAAAGGTAAATTGGCGGTTTTTCGTCCCGTTTGAAAATTGTATGTTTACGCTCTGAACGAAGAATTTTGAACACTTGAACCTCGTCTCACGTAATGTTCCATTTTATTACAGCAACAGAGAGACTAGCAATATGCCCGTGGTCAAAGACACGGTAGACAGACTGATGAAAGGATACGACATTCGACTGAGACCAGATTTTGGAGGTAAGGCAACTGAGATTTTAATATTTTTTTTGCATTAATTGATGATGCACATGACACGTTCAGTGACTTGTGGAAACCTTGTTAAACCATTATTGGCGATCGCTACTCGTGCATGTAAAACAATTTTAAACGATTTAATTAATTCGGGTTTGTTTAATTCTGGTTTTATTCATAATTGGCTTTAGCGAAGCTTTCACGCTGAGAGCAGTAGACAAGTCTAACTTAGGCGTCTTTTCATTTCGCGTTTTAACTTCGGCTAAATCACGACACGTCTTATTTCGAAACCTTGGTGTCCGTTTTATCGTTTTACCAGGTAATTAGCCGCATGTCGGATTCTTAACACGTTTTTGTTTGAAAAAAAAAAAAGCTACGTCTGACAGTTGTCAGTGATGTGCAAACGCATCTATCCCCATTCTAGGTAGTGTATTCACCACAGAAACAGCGCAATGCTTGTAACAAATTAACAATTTCATGCGCAACGTGAATGCGGTGTTTGCCAAATTTTAATAAGGTAATTGGCCTAGGGTGGACGTAGTCTAACGCCGACTATATGAGCGTTGCCGTTTGTGAATTAGTTAAGCGCTGTCACGCACACGATCTGAATGACTCTGATTATAATGATTTTGTTTCTGTCGTTTAGGCGCTCCAGTAGCGGTCGGGATGAACATAGATATCGCCAGCATAGACATGGTGTCTGAAGTAAATATGGTATGTAAGACTCAACAGTTTTCTTTCTATCCATGACGCCTTAACGTTGACCAATAACAGGCAAAATAGCGGAAATGGTCTCCGTTCATCGGATGTCATAAGCTTCGTAGTATTCTGCCCACGCGAAACCGATTCGCGCCCTGGTCCTCAATTAACGTGCACGGGTGCTTACATGATGATTTTGCAATATTGAAGAAGTTCATTGGTATGCCTCGGCCGTGGAAGCCCCACGCTCGGAGTCGCCGCTCTGCATTTTGCAGCCACGGTAGATGCTCCATTTGAATTCCAAACACACGCACTCTGGCGCACTAAGCAGCACACCCGCACGCATATTGCATGTCTGTCACAACATGTTCGTTTGAGTCCGCCACTGGTCAGACGGAGCCGTGCCAGGAAGACTTGGTCCACGCGCGAATACAGCGTTGAAAGGGATGAAAAAAACAATACTTCATTTACAAATGTAGTTCAAGGTGATCCATTCCTTGTCAAGGAGAATGATTTCACGTGGCAATAGTAAACGGTGGCAGAATAATTTTGATATTACATCTGAGGAATTTATTGATGGGTGTCAGGCAGTGTCTGTATATGTCATTTCATAGTGCCAGTGTCCAAACACTCAAGCGTCTAATTTAATTTATACGTGTCTTAAAAGAGAGCAACAGAAAACTTCACTCATACAACAGCACCCCCTATTGGTTACAGAGCGTCATGGTTCTGTAATTATAAGGAAATATGTATGGCTGTGAAATTAAAGATTTATGCCATACTAATTTCATCTTTATCATTTCAATGGTTTATGAAGTAGTTAATCTCTCACCACTAGCGCTCATCTAGAGTGAGTAAACTGATCATGACACATTCAAGTTTTATTTACTAATAAACGAGTTGAAGTTATAGACATATATGTAATAATCAGATGAGTAATTGGTAAGTAAATAATTTTACCGGTGCTTTGAATTAATTTCGCAAACCCTTTACGTCAGTTATTTATCTGGGCCTCACTACTGTAGTCTGAGCAGTGTGAAAACAGGCATGTTTGGCCGTTGTTGACACCGGTATGATCTAGCTTCGAATCCTGGTGTCACGCGCGCACTCTGACAGAAGAAGATGGGTTCTACGACACGTGTAGCTGAACAGGAGGAGCCCGCTGAATGGGCTCTGACGTCATACCCCTATAGCTACTTCAACGTTCTTTTGTCATTGCCTGAAATATGTCTATGGCCTAGGAATTACAATACCCCAACACGCCCCTGGGTGAGAGCTGAGAAAAACTAGTCCACTTTATTTCATAGGACTTTAATCATAATGTTATGTGATACTATTTTATTATTGTTGTAATAATAATAATAATAACAACAACAATAATAATAATAATAATAATTATTATTATTATTATTATTTATTATTATCTGAATGGATAATTATTTAGTTTGTGTGTTTCATTCATTATTCATTGTTTCAACATTCACACTGAGGAACTATTTATAAAGACATCTGTGGCAACAAATGTTTTAAAGGCCAAAACATAAGAATTGGTCATGTTGTATATAAAGCTGACGTTTAAATTCTGGCTTCTGAACAGAATATATGTTCAGGCTTTAGCCCTAAGGAAAAGCAAAATGCTTATAGGAGAAATGGTGGATGGGGGTAAAATGTACATAATTCTACCTTTTTACTCCAAATGTAATCAACCAGCCAAGACATTTTGTTTGTGATGAAATGTTGCGACTTTGATTTTGCCTTGAAGCTGCGAGGTTAATATTACTAATGTGTACTTATATCTTGCACGCTGTATGTCAGAATCACCACACACGTTGCCTCGGTCTGTGACGAGTTGCGTAGTTTCGGACAGAAGTGCTTATGTGGAAGCTCACACCCTTATGATGTGCTGTTATCTAGAAAAATAAAGGCATGTTCAACAGCAGCTAAAAGTATGTAAAACTGGAGTAGCAGCCATCTTGAAGCTGAAATCCCTCCACACAGTCAGGCTTTGGGTGAAGGTGTGGCAAGAATATGAAATTATTTTTGACAGCATACCTTGAATTTTTTTTACATACTAAAAAATTTGAGGAGACCATGCGAAAATCAGAATGCATTTGGCAAGCTGCTAATTTGTGGGCATTAGGTTATTTTTTTGTTAGCACAGTTATTCTATTAGCTCCAGGACAAACCTGGAGGTACGTTGAAGATTGTCTGAATTTTATTTTTGCCAAACTTTTCCTTAACCATCAAATAGAGGAGAGGGTAAAACCTTCGGATTTACAGAGCTTAGTGTTCATTTAGTTTCTTCTTGAACCCTGCACACCGAGCCCTTCCTTACCCACCTCTCTCACTCACCGTCTCCCCCTCACACTCTCTCTTCCTCTCATACGCTTTCTCTCCTTCCCCCCTCTCCCAGTGGATCATGTGTAGAACTCATTAGTCCATTACAATGCCTTAGCTTCAGACAGCTGGATGTCCTCCCAATTAAGAGCAGAACAAATGCGGCAGGTGTAGGGAGGGTGGTGGGCCGTACCAGGGCTCGTTCGGTCTTCTGGTGCCGTGGTTCAGAGCATAGAGTTCTCTCTCTCTCTATCCCTCCAACTCCATCCCTCTCTCCCTCCCTCTCTGAATACAAGTGTGGTTTGGTTTTCAGCAGAGGGTAGCCCCAGCACGAGCAAAGGTCGCTTTGGTCCGTCAGGTGACGTTAGTTCTTGGACCATCCCATGTTCTCTCTGGCTCCAAGTCTTGACATTAAAATGGAGGCTATTTTTGGAGGAGGCGATGGCAGGCCACTCTCTGTCGCCGCAGCGACCACCGCTGCTGACTCAGACGGGCCTCAGAAGCATAAACGGAATGTTATGATGTCATAATTGATGTTCGCGCATCACGCACGGCGGCCCTGCGCCACCCTGCCTGACATCCAGTGTGAATGCTGTTGCTGCCCCTGTTCCGCTGCCCCTCTCCTGCTGCCCCTGTTCCGCTGACCCTCTTCTGCTGCCCTTGTTCCGCTGACCCTCTTCTGCCGCCCCTCTTCTGCTGCCCCTGTTCCGCTGCCTCTGTTCCGCTGCTCTTCTTGGCTGTGCCTCTTCTGCTGCCCCTGTTCCGCTGCCTCTCCTGCACTTCCCAATTCCGCTGCCCCTGTTCCGCTGCCCCTCTTCTTCTGGCTTTCTTCCACTTGCTTACTGCACACATGAATTATGGATGCACTTATCCAGATACCCACTGTTTACTGCTGTGATAGAGGGGAGGATATGCTGAACAGGATCCTCTGAAAATGTAATTAATCCCTTTTAGAAAAATAAAAGTCCAAATAGACTTGTCCTACTTCATGGGGTAAATAATTACCAGGGCGGAAACGTTGCCTTTATAATGGTCATTATCTTGACGAGCATTAATTCCTCGTGTGAATCAGGGGAGTGGCAGGCTGGCGCGACTGTCCGTGCCCACGGCAGAGGCCGAGGTGCTGGTGCCCTCGTGTGAGTTTCACACAAAAATGTGTGCGATTGTTAATCAGTCAGGGTTGGCTTGTGCTTTTATGAGATACTGTTTTTGTTCAGTTTCAAATGAAAAAGTCTTGTGTTATTTTTACTTATTGTTGCCATGACAACACCTCCCTTTTCAGAAAATATGTGGTTTTAAGTTGGCTCGTCTCGTTTACATGTGTTTTTGAGTGTATAGATTCTGATTCTCACTCATGTGGTTTTGATTTATTTTTTTGTTTTATCTCAAATTTCTCTTCTCCAATAAATCTTGCACATCTCATTTGCCCACATCCTTATTGCTTGTTTTTAGAGAAGCTTGATCAGAGATTGTTTCAACGACAACTCATGTACATTTCACAAGATCGTGGTTTCTACTTTGTGAGCCATTTTGCCAGGAGTTTTGCTTCCATAAACAAAACAAATATTGCAGTTCGAGCTTCAAAGCGGTTCATCTTAGAGGTTGTTGGTTCTTGCATGACAGACTCTGTCCATGAGTTTAAGTGAAGCTGTCACACTAAAGCTCTCCTCCATATTTATAGCCAATCAAGTGGAGTGGACCCTGTAATGCTGCTCAGAGATTCACCCCAAATTCAAACTTTACATATTTAAAGTGGTATTATTATTATTATTATTATTATTATTATTAGTAGTAGTAGTAGTAGTGTATATTTTCAAACATTTCTTTAGTTATTTATGTAGATTTAAAAATGATTTCTATCCCAGAATAACAACCTGGGTATTAAACACCTAGTGTGTAGAATCTGACACTGTAAAACCTTAGTAATCGACAATCTTGACATTGTTGTTTGTCTTCAAACATGTGTCCAAACTTAATAAACACCCATTTGAACTGAGACGACAGTCCTCCTCCTAATGTGTTAAAGTGCTGCCTTTATTGGAACAATTAGGCCATTTTATCAAAATGTGTTAAAGGGAACTAACTCTCACGCTCCAGTGGGAAGAGGGGGAGGGAGGGGGAATTAGGGGCAAATGCCTGTGTGCTGTAGGGCAAAACCATCAGCTCTTAACCCCATCTAAACCCTCTCACTTATAACCTTTAGTGTTTACGGGCATGTACTTAAACACTGATGTGAACGGTTTCACTGTCGTGAGAAATTAATGAGAAATGTGACTGGGTGTAACAGGGTGAGAGAGAGAGAGAATGAAAACAAGTTATGACTGTGCGCTGTGATGCCACCAATAACTTCTCGATTATCACATCCGTAAATCAAATATTTCAGGAAAGCTTGATTTATTAGTTTAATTTGTATAATTGGTGGGAGTCATGTGGAGAAGGGAGTAGCTGAGGCTGCTTGCTGCGCGGGTGGAGGGGAGGTGCTGTGAGGAGCTGCTGGTTAGCTGTGCTGTGCTGAAGTGGCTTGGGAGCCGCAGGCCCGATCACCGCCGGAATCAGACTCTGACACTTTAAATGGAGACGTCCCCGTATTCACAGGGTGTTGGTTTTCAGCAAGACTGTCCTGACAAATTACCCTGTCATCCTGTCACTTTCTGGGTATGAGCTATTGATCCAGGCCCGCGGGCGAGACGGTGGCAGTGGTGTCCAGGCGCTCTCAGGCCGCTCCCAAACCCGGACTCTGTCTATGCAGGCGCTAGTCAATACGTACAGTAAACCAAAACATGATTGAAAACGTGGCATATTATATATTATATTCCAGTTTAGTCATTTTCTGAAATGCAGGTTGGTCATTTTCAAGCTCTTGTCCTGCATTTGGGAAGGGTCTGTGAAGAGGAGATACCCGTGAGACACCCTGCAAGTGCAGCAGTCGAAACTGCTGTGACCGCGCCCGTCTCCATCCACAACTCCACCGGTGCAGGTGGAGAACGGAGAGAGTGAAATGCCAACCAGACCGTCGTGAGTGCGTGAGCCCTGCTCAGGCCTGTGTTTGTGTCCTTGTATGGAACCAACTGATGTCGAAGGAGAGTAAACACAACCCAGAGAGGCACTGGCTGCCATCTGTGACCACAGTAATTATTCTGCACCAAAGCCAGGAGGCCAGCTCCACCCCCTGGTGTTCAGGAGGCCAGTTCCACACCCTGTTGTTCAGGAGGCCAGTTCCACACCCTGTTGTTCAGGAGGCCAGTTCCACACCCTGGTGTTCAGGAGGCCAGTTCCAC
>JAOYMR010000006.1:19191941-19207070 GCA_025802075.1 Tenebrosternarchus preto | reverse complement strand
CAACCCTCCCCCACACCTCCCCCAATACACCCATCAACTCTGATGTGACATTTTTAAATATATACAGAGTAACAAGAGAAACAAGTGCACTCTGACCTAACATGGTTAAATATATACAAACACACTAGTCTCTGACTTGACATGTTTAAAGACTGGTCTTGCATTATTTTCACCAAATTTCTTTATATTTATTTCTTTTATGGCATTATTTATTTACTGATACATTAAAGGGTAATGTATCGTTTATGTATCACAATTGTCTATGTCTTCAGTATCACAAAGGCTGGTATTGTGATAATAACAATCAAATGATATATCGGGACATCCTAGTTTGTTTCTAGTTCCTAATACCCATTTCCTGCCTTTTCCTGTGATTTGTAGGACTACACCCTGACCATGTACTTCCAGCAAGCGTGGCGTGACAAGAGGCTCTCGTACTCGGAGATCTCCCTGAACCTAACGCTGGACAATCGCGTGGCCGACCAGCTCTGGGTGCCTGACACCTACTTCCTTAACGACAAGAAGTCCTTCGTGCATGGCGTCACTGTGAAGAATCGCATGATCCGCCTGCACCCTGATGGCACTGTGCTGTACGGGTTGAGGTATGCGTTCCCTCATCTCCGCCGTCCTTTGTCAGCAAGGAGCCACCTGGGCTGGATGCCCGTACAGGTCCTGTTGTAAATGAGTGCATAATTCCTTAATCAAGCCTGTTAGCATTACCTTGGACTCTCTGTATTCCACACTGCCCATATGGATCTTCCCTTCCCTGTGTCTTTTCTAGCGTATTTGAATGACACCACAGTAGCAACTATATTTAGCGGGCTCAGATTATCACCACTAATTCCACGGCTGAATCTCCCTGCCATCCTGTGTGCAGCCTGACAGCTTTTTTGGGACTTAAAACTTTTAAATATCTGCAGTGCCGCACATTATTCATTGCTGTTAGGACACAAAAATCAATAATGTAATTCATAACGTTCCATTATGTAAGTCCTCAATTACATAAGATAACATGTTTTTTCAGTAAGGAATATGAAGGAGGGCTGGGGCTGCTGAGGTGGGCGCCAGAAGCAACGTTAAACCCCTCATGAAAAGACCTTGGGGAGGAGGGTAAAGAATTTTTTTGGCAACCTGGACAATATGTGGATCCTGCTGTTGGTACAAACATGAAAGCACGTTCTGTTCACTGAGAAATGCTCATGCGCAAGAATTGTAGGGGCGTGTGTGTGTGTGTGTGTGAGCGTGTGTGTGTGTGTGTGTGTGTGAGCGTCTCTGTTGAGAGCAATAATTATCTGTATTTCATGGATGCATTGCTTCCTAAGACTTTAATTGCCGAGAGAAGCTGACAATCACCTCAGGGTCTGCAGGAGAACAGTTAGTTTAACACACAGTGGTGGGCATTGGCCGATAGTCCTGCTTATAAAGATCTGAGCCAGCATCTCGTCCAGTTCCCCACCAGCTCAGAGCCCACATGCCCTGATCAGTGGCCAGTCTAAACACAGGAATGCAGTGCCGTGCTGTGGACCGGTGCTGCACTCAGTTTGTTTATCAGGACGGCAGTATTGGTCTTTGCAGTCCTGTAAACTCAGCAGGCAGCCATATGCAAATATTTCCCTATGGCACATACATTTGTCCATAGAATCCTGACCAATCTCAGACTTGTGTGCTTGTTTTGATGGATCATCATTCAAACAATCCAACAAATGGAAGTCATTTTGGTCAAAGTAATACCTGCCAGTTCTCCACTGTCCCAGCACTGTTTCAGCATCCTGTTTGAACACATAGCAGTGCATGCAATGGTTCAAGTGAAATATATAGATTATTGCTCTGTTCTCAAGAAAAACCTTTCCACTGACGATTAGGAATAGTAATACGTTTTGTTTTCCATTTTTGTTGTTTTGCAATATTGCAATGAGACATTTTCCCAATAACGTTGCTCCCTGCTGTAAGGCCCTAAAGGCTTTCTCGCTGCTGCCTGCCTGGTGGGCTTTTCCCTCCCACCTGATCTGCTCACGAGTCCTGCCGTGCCACTTTTTAACGCGCTGTCTATTGTTATTTTTATGAGCCCCGAGCAATAACGAGACGTCCCCAAAGGGAGTAGTATTCCTCATGGGGGGGTGTGAAAATGGCACATGGAGGTGTGAGCGAATCAGCCAGAGAGTTCTGATTGGTCCGGAGACAGGATGAAGGCTGGCGCAAAAAACCACACAAAAAAAACCCACCCGCTGTTTATTATAGGGGCAGTGGCTCCTCGCACATGATCTGGTGTTTCAGCGCCATTGAGGAGACTGACTGCTGCTCCACGCAGTCGGAGTTTGCACTTTGCTGGGACGAGAACGTGACGAGACAGACAGACGTCGCTGAGAAGGATGAAGGACACGGGAATTAACAGCTTCCTCTGCTGTTTTTTCCATGGATGACACTTCAGCTTCTGCTAGGTTGTTTTTTTTTTCGTGATGGGCAGTTGGTGTGGAGTTAGGGTTCAAATCAATATTGGGTTTTTGATATATGTTGAGTCAGGAGTGTTTGACGTCGCTGTATGCTGACAGAAATAATATTTGAGTTAATGAAGGGTTTTTTGTGGTTGTTTATCAGTGGCTACTGTGGGCTTTTATGTGGAATAGGCCAAAGTGTGTTTCCCTCAGTGGGCAGGTAGGAGCAGTGGATGGAGACACATGGAGACACGGTCAGCCGTCCAGAATGACAGATCAGGGGCGTTGAGCCTCGCACGCAGCCATCCACATCAGCGGGTCAAACCCAGAGATGGCAGGGGTGTGTCAGTGGGGCGGGAACCGGCATGGGCCGAGAACCCGTGCGCCGATGATGCCACGGAACCTCCTGCTTCCACCCCACGCGGTCGTCTCTTCTCTGAGGAGGCAGCTATGATGTCCCGGTACTGGCAGGGTCGACTCTGTGACTGGCTGTGGGCATGTGTGTGGGCGTGGTTGTGGAGCGCTTGTGGCCGTGGTTGTGGAGTGCGTGTGGGCGTGGCTGTGGAGACGCTTGTGGGCGTGGTTGTGGAGACGTGTGGTTGTGGAGTGCGTGTGGGCGTGGTTGTGGAGCGCGTGTGGGCGTGGTTGTGGAGCGTGTGTGGGCATGGTTGTGGAGACGTGTGGGTGTGGTTGTGGAGCACGTGTGGGCGTGGTTGCACACGCGCAGTTGTGGAGCGCGTGTGGGCGTGGTTGTGGAGCATGTGTGGGCGTGGTTGTGGAGTGTGTGTGGGCGTGGTTGTGGAGTGTGTATGCGTGGACGTGTGACCTCGGCCACTCTCCCTCGTTATGAAACGTCAGCTGCAGTGTCAGTTTCAGTAAACAAGGTCATTGGGAATCCAGCTGTCCGGGGCCCCGCGGCCAGACCTGCCATGAACACAGCCAGGGCAAAGTGCAGGCGGGAGGGCGAGAAACGGCCCCGGGCCGTGTGCACAGGGACACGAGGGGCAAGAAGAGCCTCAAAGGACAGTAGCTACCTGCTGGCCTGAATTACACAGACGAAAATATTAAATTGCGATTAAGTTACAACATCATATGTAATATGATATATATGTAATATGTAACATATATGTAATATCACATCATATGTGGTTTGATGTGGTACACAGGTGCACCCTGGATGGGGCAGGGTTAAAGACCAAAGCTCCAACACTGGTTTTCTTTACAGACATTTCTGATATCAGTGTTAAAAAGTCCAACATTATGATAACAACTGACAAATTCCCTTAAATATTTTTTTCATAGGGAGTGAAATTAGTCAGTAAGTGGGTCTTTGCCAGAGTGAACGAGATGAAGAATGAAAGGAAGAGAGACATTAACGAGAAGGACACGAGAAAGAAAAGAGTAAGTGAGAAAGGCCGCAAAAGATAAGATAGACAGATGAGAGATGGTGAGACGAGAAAGACAGGAGACGAGAAAGATGCGCGTAAAGGCTTTAGTGAGGGAGCAAGGGAATAAATGGAAGAGAAAGAGAGAGAGCAAAGGTGAGAGAGAGAGACAGAGACCAACAACCATGGAGTCAAAGCGCAGAGATCTAAAGAGAGAGGCAGTGAGAGAGGGACAGAACAAGAGAAACAGAAGGACAGAGACAGAGTGGGAGAGAGAGAGGTATGTGCGGTGCTAAGATACTCCACGCTTTTTGCTTCCAGGTTGGTATCTGAACACATGTTTAACAACAACAGCCTGTTGTTCAACAGACCGCTGCCATCCATAGTAACTGACGCTGCCGCCATCTCTCACGCCCCAAAAGCACAGAGGCTGTTGCTGATGATGACGAGGGTGATGATGTAGCACCCTATAAATAGGCCGTTATTTTTACCTCTGTCGTCTTGGCCTAATTTGCTTCTTTCCCCAGTGCTTCCTGTGGCAGCGGGATTATGGGAGGGTTGATTAGGGGGCGCTGGAGTACCTGGCCAAGTTTTAGCTCGTTGCTCTTAGGTCGTCCTGGGTCAGAGGGTGACGGCGATTACACCCCTGAGACTCTGTGTCAACGCCGTCACCCTTAACCAGAAGCAGAGGATGTTCTGACATTTCCTAAACACAATATGAAGCTTCTAAATTAGGATACTGGTGGGATTTGGGTATTTTACACAGAGTGGATTTCAAATTAACTCATGTTCTTAATTAGCAAAGATAAACAGTAGTCTGGATGAATTCATTGCTACTGTAGTGGAGATCATGAAAAACCTCTTCACTTTTTGATTTGAGACTAGCTTTAGGATTTTAGCTTCCAATTTTGAAAATCAGTTGGTTACTGGCGTTGAGCTCAGTTCACTGGGTAAAACGACTGTCATCTGATGGGGTTCCTCGGTTGTTCTCCTGACACGTCCAGAGATGTGTGGCTCGGTGGCTACGGTCAAAGGGAGCTTCGAGCTCCTTTCAGCTCTGCGTTTGCTAAAATCGCGGCGAGCTCTGAGCAGAAGGAAATCGAGCCTCATGACATATGCACTTACTGAGCAATAAAACTAGCAACACACTCCATCACCTTCCTCGAGCTTCACTGCCTTTCCCTTTAAACGCAAATGAGTGTCCGGCAGGTCTTTGGCCATTTTCAAACATCTCCCCACTCCGTGCATCACTCCAAGCTTCTATGCCTGACCCCATCTGCTCAGTCTGCACTTAAGTGAATTTGGCACTGGCTCCAGATTGTAAAGACGTGCGGGAAAGGGAATGTGCTTGTGTGTGTGTGTGTGTGTGTGTGTGTGTGTGTGTGTGAGAGAGAAAGAGAGAAAGGAGAGTGAGAGGAGGGATACTTCAGCTCTGTTCGTGTCCCTGGTGTCCTTGAAAGGCGTCAGTAATTTGTGTGTGTGTGTGTGTGTGTGTGTGTGTGGGTTGGGGGGGGGTTGTGTGGGGGTGTGTGTATGTGTGTGTGTGTGTGTGTGTATGTGGGTGGGGATGTGTCCTCTCTGCACTCAGGATCACCACCACAGCGGCCTGTATGATGGACCTGAGGCGATATCCGCTGGATGAGCAGAACTGCACACTGGAGATTGAGAGTTGTGAGTAACTCAACCTTCTGTGTCTCTCTCTCCCTCTCTCTCCTCCCCACTCCTCCTCACTCTCCCTCTCTCTCCTCCCCACTCCTCCTCACTCTACCTGTCTCTTCCTCTCTCTCCTCCCCACTCCTCCTCACTCTCCCTCTCTCTCCTCCCCACTCCTCCTCACTCTACCTGTCTCTCCCTCTCTCTCCTCCCCACTCCTCCTCACTCTACCTGTCTCTCCCTCTCTCTCTTCCCCACTCCTCCTCACTCTACCTTTCACACCCACATTTTTCTCATTTTCTCTCTCCCTGTCTCCCTCCCCTACTTTCTCGGTACACACACACACACACACACACACACACACACCCCAGGCCTTCTGGTTGTGTGGGACTGGTCTCTTGGAAGCATGGTTCCCAGCTCTGTGGTGCTGCTGGGAGGAGTGTTCTCACATTCTCTCTGACTGTCTGCTTCTCTGACTGTCTGTTTCTCTCTCTCTGACTCTCTCTCTCTCAGATTCTCTCTCTGATTCACTCTCTCTAACTCTCTCTGACTCTTTGTCTCTGAATCTCTGACTCTTTTTCTATGAATTACTCTCTCTCTCTCTGACTCTTTCTCGGATAGTCTTTCCAACTCTTTGACTCATTCTGTCTCTCCCCCTCTCTCTTTCTCTCTCCATCTGCAGAAGCTGGTACCCCTTTTGCCCCTCCCCTTCAAATTATGTGCACCATTAAATTGTTGTCTGGATTCCAAAATACAGCTCAGCAGTCCTCAAAATGCAACTACAGCTGATGACAGAAGTGGATGCTCTTTGCTTATATAATAGTTAGCCAGACACACCTCTCATAGTTCATCTTACAGAAACCCCATGCACAACTTTTTCCTTTCTGACTTCTAGATGGAGTTGGCTGTGACCTCATGGAATTATTATAAGATTTTCTTTGAAGACCGTCCTTGAAAAAGCCTTTTCAATTAGGTTCTCCACAATGTCTGTCTCACTTGTGTTGACCATATATGTTACATTATATACATAATATTATCATATTACAGAACCCTTCAAAATATCACCAAAAGGGGCATTTAGGCACGTCCATAGCAGTGAGTCCCTCAGCTGTGCTAATGAGCTGTTTTGATTAATAGTTCCCAGGCAAAAATGCATCTTATGGTAAGCAAGAATATGTAAAGTAGAGTCCATAGGAGTAGGTTGATGTTTTGACTTTATATTTGTATTAATTGTCTCTCCACGTTTTTGTTACTCCTTCTCTGAAGGGTTAGAATGAACTGACTGTACACACCTCACTGTCTCTTTCTCTTCTGGTGCTGTATCTCTGTTTCTGTCTGTCTCTCTGCCTCACACACTCACACACACACACAGATTTATTCTTTTTACCTGTCTTTTCTCTTCCTGTCCTGATACTCTTAAGTGCGGGCGTTTGCGTTACCTGGTGGAAGCTTGAGTGTGGATCTCCACACTGCTAGACTAATGAGCCTCCAGGGCAAAGCAGACCCCACCTTCTCGCTTTCTTAAATCTTGATAAACTTGCTTCTTGATGGTTTTTTAATTGATGCGATTGTCCCTCAGAGATGCTGCCTCAGCGGAGGACACAGGCTGTGCTCCTTCTAAAGCCTGTGTCCTCCTCCCAGTCTGTCTCCATGTCACCCTCACAGTTTGTTTTCGTCTTCATCAACCCATGTCCATCTCTTAGCTTGCGTCTTCCTCCCAGCCTCCCCTCTGTTTGTGTCCTCTCTGGTCCCATATTCAGGCCTTGCAGCAGCTAATAAAGGCTTTCTCCTGTGGCACGGTCCGTTCTCTTCCTGCTCCTCGATGCTGGCACCAGCAGAGCCTTTGGATCTGTTGACAGAAATCAGTCGATTTACAGATCCAGACTCGGTGGCACAGAGATAATGGACTTAATGGATTCTGAATGGCCAACCTTGCTCAGGCCAAACCACACTTCTGACTACACTCTCTCCCTCTATCACCCTCTCTATCGCTTTCTCTTCCTTCCTCTCTCCTTCTCTCTCTCCCTCCCACTCCATCCCTAACTCTCCCTTTCTCTGCCTCTTCCTCCCTCTCTCTACCTTTCTCTCCTTCTCCTTTCCTCTGCCTCTCCCTTCCTTCTTCTCCTCTCCTTCTTTGTTCCTCTCTCCCCCTCTCTCCTTCTCTCTCCCACTCCCTCCCTCTCCCTCTCTCTTCCTTTCTCCCTTTGTCTCTTTCCCTCCCTCACTCCTGTTCTCCATTTAAAAATGTCCAGCAGACAGGAGGCTGACACGAGGACATGATGTGTACACAACTCCCCACAGCCACTGGGTGACTGAAACTCTTTTGCTGTTATCAGTTTCTCATTACGCTCGTCTCATCTCGTCCTGTTGATGCAGGGCCGATGAGACGCGTGAGAGCGTGTCGCAGCTCGCTGGGAGACCAGCGTGATGTCATCAGCTGTTTAATCCAGTACCTGATGCCCTTAAACACGAAGTACCGCTCGCATGGTCTTAATTATTTAGAATACTAAACAAGTCACTGCTTCTCATTATGAGTAGCAAGCAGTCATACACTCCCACGAATAAAAAAGAGCATCTGTGATCAGGGAGAGATGCACTGTCCAAACCATTTGTGTGTGTGTGTGTCTTTGTGCGTGAGTCTCTATGTGTGTGTCTCTGTGTGTGTGTGTATGTATCTGTGCGTGAGTCTGTGTGTGTGTGTGTGTGTGTGTGTGTGCGTACCTCTGTGCATGAGTCTCTGTGTGTGCACTTGTGTGCTTTCACTACCAGAAACTAATTCCCACATCATTTCATATCAGCATCTTTTGTAAGGCTAATGTTCCTGTCTGTGGTAATAATGTTGGCCAGCACCCAGTGCTGGAGTTTATGTGGTGGGTGTGTGCTGATTGGTGGGTGTGTGCTGATTGGTGGGTGTGTGCTGATTGGTCGGTGTGTGCTGATTGACGGGTGTGTGCTGATTGGTGGGTGTGTGCTGATTGGTGGGTGTGTGCTGATTGACGGGTGTGTGCTGATTGGTGGGTGTGTGCTGATTGGTGGGTGTGTGCTGATTGACGGGTGTGTGCTGATTGGCCGTCCTGATCCTTGTAGATGGCTACACCACGGATGACATTGAGTTCTACTGGAGGGGTGGAGATGGCGCTGTGTCTGGTGTGGAGCGCATCGAGCTGCCCCAGTTCTCCATTGTGGACTACAAACTCATCTCCAAGAACGTGGTCTTCTCCACAGGTGCGACACCCAACTCATGCCTCTGTGCCTTCACAGATGCCCCCAAAACATCCAATTCATGCCCCTGTGCTTTCACACATGCTCCAGAAATACCCCAGTTATGCCCCCTGTACCAGAGCCACCAAGCAAACAGTGTGTGACTGAAGTGCCAACAGGCAGAGCTGGAAGATCATGGGCGTCAGTACAATGACGGACAGTCCTTCCTTTAAGCCATGCAGCATGAGTAAGGTTCCTATTATTACTGTGCCGTGTCTGCCTTTCAGGAACAGAGAAAGGCAGATGCACCAGGCAAACAGGCTTGAGGTTTCTGTCTTCTCACCTTGGGTCAGATTCAAATATCTGCTGGCTTGACTGGTCCCCGACCTCTTTGTGAGCTGTTTATATATATAAAATAAATCAACTCTAGTTTCTTCTGTGGTCTGGTGTGTTTGTAAGAGAAGGTTCTAAGGTTCTGTCACCAACCTCCCTCTCTATCTGTGTCTACTCAATTTTCTGTTTCTCCCCATTTCTCATTCTGTCTCTCCTCTTTTCTCTCAGTCTCTCCCCTTTTCTCCTTTTGTCTCTCCCCTTTTCTTCTTCTATCTCTCTTCTTTTTTCTGTCTCTCTCCTTCTTTCTCACCTGTCTCCTCCCCTCTCTCCCTCAGGTTCGTACCCACGCCTCTCGCTCAGTTTCAAATTAAAGAGGAACATAGGCTACTTCATCCTGCAAACCTACATGCCCTCCATCCTGATCACCATCCTGTCCTGGGTCTCCTTCTGGATCAACTACGACGCTTCAGCTGCCCGCGTGGCTCTAGGTGGGGCTTCATGTTGTATTGCACCAGCTGACAGACACTGGGTGGCTGTTCGTGCGGAGAATGAGGTTCAGTTCAGTACTGGGCAAGTCCTGCATGAGTGTATGTATGTGTGTGTGTGTGGGTATGGGTGTGTATGGGTGTGTATGTGTGTGTGTGTATGCGTTTCTGTGTGTCTCTGTGTCTGTCTGTGTTTACTGCAGGGTTTCCCAGTCCAGTTCTCAGGGGCATCAAGCCAGATCAGTTTGTTTAGTCCTGTTCCAGCTCTGCAGTCCTGCATGAGCATGAGGAACTGGAACAGAACAAAAACCTGGACTGGCCAGGGGTCTCCAAGGACTGGACTAAGAGCTGCTGCCTTCATCTAATATTCAGGTGCTCCTGATTGACTGGTAGAATCTGTGTGTTCATTTAGGAGTTGACTTATGGAAGGTGGCTGATCAGTGGAGTAAAGATATTACCTTTAATATACACTGTGTGGTTCCCACCCATGGATCAGTTACAGAAGCTCCTCAACCACCAGGATGAGTTTGCGGAGAAAGGTATCTAATCATAAGGCTGGTATGATCGCAACAGGTTTGCAAAAGTCCAGCACAAAGCTGTCCTGTGTTTGTAGAATATGCCACCCAGTGTAGGATGCTAGAACCTGACTCCAGTAGAGCTGGACATTTTATGCTCTGGGCTTGTGAAAGGCAGCCTTCCCAAGCGAGATTTCACGGTGCTGAGGCTCACACGGCTGGAGAAATTGCTCCGCTCAGAGAGGAAAGTGCACAGCTTTGGTGTCCCGCGGCAACGGTGGGAGGCGAACCGTCCATTCCGAGCCCAATTAAGACGGCGGCGTGGGAATGTGGCATTTCCCCTTCGAGGCTCCTCCCTTGGACGCTAACGAACTTTCCACTGGGTGGCTGCTGTCACTAACGGGCAGGCCGCGGCCGAGCGGGGCCGAGCGGGGCCGGCGTGGGGAAGCAGCGTCTGTCTCTGGCGCTGGTCCTGGAGGGGAGGCAACTGGAGGAGAAGGTGCTTCGGCTTTTAGGTGCCTTTGACAGTCACTCCGACCACACGGAGAGGCACATAGCCACCGACAAGACCACACAGCCTCCATGACTATTAGGAGCCTGCCAAAGTCTGTCTCTCTCTCCCTCACACACTGTCTGTCTCAGTCTCTCTCTCCCTCACACACTGTCTCAGTCTCTCTCTCCCTCACACACTGTCTGTCTCTCTCCCTCACACTTCCTCTGTCTCAGTCTCTTTGTCCAGCTCTCACTCTCACACTCAGTTTTCAATTTCAATTTCAAGTAACGAACATAACTCTAATGTGTACAAACACAAATGCAGAACCAAACTGGCAGTAAACAGCAGTAAACATATATTATACATAATACATAAACTGTACTGCACAGAGCAATATGAAGTTAAATGTGGTGGATCACTGAAGACTTCCCCTGTCTGTGACAAGCATGAACATAAGAGAGAGAGAGTCAGAGAGAGAGTCCTCTTCACTCTCTGTCTCAGACTATCTCTCCCTCACAGTCTCCCTCCCTCTGTTTGTCTCTCTTCCTTTCACTCTGCCTGTTTTTTCTCTCTCTCTGTTAGACTCTCTCACACTCTCTTTTCCATATATTTCTGTTTTTTTACTCTTAAACAGTCTCTCATTTTGTTTTTTGCTCTGTCTGCATTTAATTTTATTCATTTTAGCAGTACTTTGCACAAATGTTACAAATTACATTATTGCAAAAGCAAATTAACAAGCAAATAGCAATAGACAAAAATAACATTGTTTACAATATAATTAACTAGTAATTAATCAACAATACTGACCTACTAACAAAAGGATTACTGGGTTGTTCCTTAGGCTGTGAGAAGATTCCACATATTTTACTACTTGCATAATCAGCCCGCTCTACTCTCCCAAGATACAGGACCAGTGTATCTTTATTACAGCAGCCTAGCAGCTCTAGGGAGATGCTTGTAGAATGGCTTTCTGATTGATTCATATTTGGGACACTCAGTTAGGAAGTGAAGACCTTCACCAGTGGGTTTCTCTCACTTCGTGAATCTCTCCTTGTCCCTGTCTGCGTGCTCTCTCTCTCTCTCTTATTCACTCACACACACAACACACACAAACACACACACACACACACACGCATATATACATATATATATACACTCTACAGTGAGATTACTGTCAGAGATTTTAGATACTGTTTAAGTTTGCTTAGCCTATTTAAAATATACGTGAATAATACCAAAGGCACATATCACATGCAGATGCTTAAAATGTTGAAAAAATAGATCTATTCCAAAAACGGCAGGTGAAATTTTGTGTGACTGACACACCTGAATGGCCAGAGACAAGTGAAATACAAAATGTATTTTTACAGCCATTGCTGTGACTGAAAGAGAGAGGACAGATATAGAACACATGTGACTCTTGCAACATTTCCTTTTTTATATTAGCCAGACATGTTTTCATACAGGATTTTCATGGGTTCTTTTTAGTGTGCTCTGGATAAATCAAGTTCTGCACATGTACTTGTTGTTACATATCAAATTAAAAACCGCGTGTCGTTCTGTAGGTCACCGGATCAGTTAGGTTATTCATAGCTGTAGAACTGGATAAAGAGCAACAGTGATGTACAGTACTGTGTCCCTTGTTGCTGTACTATATTGCTGTCCGTGGTGCTGAAGCTTGTAGCCGCCCTGTACTGGGGTCCGTAGTGTTGTACTGCACTACCACCTGTAGTAATGTAGTTTGCCGCTGTCCGTGGTGCTGTATTCCTGTCCACATAACCCTGTACATACTACTAGACATGCAACTGTCCTGGCACTGCTGCTATCGTTAATGCTCCTATATTGTCTTATATGGATGTCTGTACACCGCTGTCCTCGACCTGCAGGCATCACCACTGTGCTGACCATGACCACCATTAACACACACTTGCGAGAGACCCTCCCCAAGATCCCCTACGTGAAGGCCATCGACATGTACCTGATGGGCTGCTTTGTCTTCGTCTTCCTCGCCCTGCTGGAATACGCCTTCGTCAACTACATCTTCTTCGGCCAGGGCCCTCAGAGGCAAAAGAAAGCGGCTGAGAAGGCGGCCACTGCCAACAACGAGAAGCTCCGGCCAGACCCCAATAAGGTAGCGCTGGTGTGGATAACGTGGGGGAGAAGGCCTGGGGTTTTGGCCGGCGTGGAGAGCAGCTGTTCTCCTACACTAGCTGGTTTGATGTTCAGAGGTTATGTGACCTCTCTGGATCGATGGGCTGTAGGTTTGGGTCTGACACTGGAAATTCACATTTCTTTCCATTAACGTAGGCTTGTTGATCACCATCAGTCTAATGGATTTTTACCCTCTAAAGGACATTACCCTCCCCCCCTCAGCTGAGAGCAGAGCTTGGGTAGTGGGAAGTGGTGACCTTGCCATTATGCAGAGCGACTCGCTCAGTTCAGCACTGGCAGTGTTTGACCGCCTGCTCCATCCTTTTGAGCTGAATAAGTTAGATGTGCCAAAACCCTTCTCTCGCTTTGTATCTCTCTCTCTATCTCTCTCTAGCTTCCCCTCTCTCTCTCTCTCTTCTCTCTCTCTCATTTTCCCCTCTCTCTGAGTGTCACGAGCTTCCATTTCCCCGGTAACGGTCCTGATTTTGTGTACTTGCAGTGGATGGTGGGAAATGTAGCTCAGAGAGACGATGCTCTGTATGCCAGAATGAAACAGAGGGAAATTGACGTGTATGACTCGATGTGGGATCCGATCTTTGCCGAGGATGCTGCATTAGGACTAGGCGAACAGAGACTTAAGGTACTGCCTATTCCACTTGGAAGTCAAAATTTGGATCTTCATCGATAGGATCAATCTAAAACAGTAGTAATATAGTAAAACAGTAGTAATGTTGTAGTAGTAGTAGTAGTAGTAGTAGTAGTAGTACCAGTAGTAGTAGCAGTAGTAGTAGTAGTAGTAATAGTAGTAGTAGTAGTAATAGTAGTAGTAGTAGTAGTAGCCGTAGTAGTAGTTGTAGTAATAGTAGTAGTAATAGTAGTAATAATAGTAGTAGTAATAATAATACTAATAATATTAGTAATATGAATAATCCAAGCATCTTAGCTGTTTCTTTCTTTACATTGATTTTGGTTGGTTTAGAATAATGATGGTAGTCATTATCATTCCACCACCTCCACTCCCCTTTTGATTTGGTTTGCTGTTTGCACCTGCCACTTCCTCTCAGTGAGCATGTCCATTTGCTGTCTGCAGACTTGTTTTTGTACCAGAAGGACAGCTCTCAGTCTGACCTCTACTCATGTGGTGGGTTTATTTTAGGCTAAATAATGAATAGAACTGCGCTGTCCGGATGGTTACGTCCAGCAAATAGAACGCAGGAGTGGAAATTGTTTTTAAGATGACTGTAAGGTCTGCTATTCACTCAGCAGCAGCAGTTTTAGCTGTTCAAATGGATTTAAATCAGCGGGACAAAGGTACGATAACAAAGAAAGAAAAGACAATGCTTTGTTTTGAGGGGAGGGGGAGGGGTTAGTGATTTGGGTGGTTTAGTCAGCAGTCATAGCACAACAAAAGATAAAAGCTACATGCTGAGGCCAACACCCACGTTTAGGGGAGGAGAGGGAGGGGTGGCAGTAGGAGTTAGGAAGACGTGAACAAAGAATCGAATTAAGCTGCAATCTGTTTGGAGTGTTCGCCCTCTACCGCTGTGAATTCTACAAGGACTAATCAGCATTAGATACAGTCCACCACACCTAGGATATAGCAGCAGTAGGGTGTAGTTAGCAGTAGGGTGTAGTACCAGTGTGCTATAGTACAAGTAGGCCGTAGTTAGCAGTGTGCTATAGTACAAGTAGGCTGTAGTTAGCAGTGTGCTATAGTACCAGTAGGTTGTAGCAATAGTAGGATGTAACAGCAGTAGGCTATAGCAGTTTTTAGCCTACGGCGGCAGGATGCTTTTCTCTGCGGGTGATCAGAGCTCGTCACGGCGCAGTTGGGCACCTGGGGCTCGGGTTCGAGGAGCACGGTCTCCTTCTCTGGCCTCACCGCCCCGCCTCCATCCCCGCAGCGCCTCCCTCACCGCTCCGCTCGACCTGTACCTTCATGTGTTTTGCCTTTTTCTTTGCATTCCTTCGCCTGATTGTTTCTATTTGCAAACAGAATTTTAACCATAGTATGGTTGAAATTCGGAGATGACATTGGGTATTTGTCTCGAAATCGTTCTGTAAGTATTAGTGTGTCGTTTACTATAAATGTAACTGCAGTTTTCTGTTTGATTTTTTACAGTAGATTTATTGGATCTTCTGAGGTAGTTCCACATGCATTTAAATCAGTTGAGAGCTATTTTTAATAATGCATGACCAGATCCATATAGATACAGTAGATGACACTGAGCTGGTCTCGTCAGTCCACTTAATAACAAGACCTACATTACAGCTCAGTGCAGTAAGTGCTTTGCTTACATGCTAATCACAACATTGCCATACATTTGTAGTGTCACAAGTCCAGCTGTAGCCCCCAGTCATAGTTCCTCCCCCATGAGGCTGGGTGTAATCAGGTGCACGCTGCTGTGTGTGGGGGGGGGGGGGGGGGGGGGGGGGGGGGGGGGGGGGGGGGGGGGGGGGGGGGGGGGGGGGGGGGGGGGG
>JAOYMR010000006.1:19177520-19191433 GCA_025802075.1 Tenebrosternarchus preto | reverse complement strand
AGTTGTTTTCAAACATTTGCAAAAGTTTATAAACATTTCTGTGTAAGTATGTCTGTTTTACACTTAAAACAAGCTCGGTGGAGATGAAGAATGAGATGGGCACGGGGGCTGAACTGGGGCGGGGCCTGGGTGACCCGCGCGGAGCCATGCTGACCTATGACAGCTCCACCCTGCAGTACCGGCGGGCGGCCCTGGGGCGCCAGGGCTACGGGCACAGCGCCCTGGAGCGCCACGCCGCGCCCAAGAAGAGCCGTCTGCGGAGACGTGCCTCACAGCTCAAGGTCAACATCCCCGACCTGTCCGACGTCAACTCCATCGACAAGTGGTCCAGGATGATCTTTCCCACCGTCTTCTCCTTCTTCAACGTGGTATACTGGCTCTACTATGTGCATTAGGAGGCCCTGGGGAACAGAGAAGGACCCAAACATGTTTAAAGGGGTGAAAGAAAAGAGAAGAAAACGCTTCACCCCTTTTCACTGATTTGTTTCTCTATATTATACATTTTATGGAGGCAAAGACTTGAACTTGAGGGGAGGTCTGGACTGACTTTTTTTTTCTTGTTGCTCTGAGAGAACCATAATGACTGTCTAACACACCAACGTCAGAAGAACAAGAGTGGGGTCCACCGGAGGTTCAGTATATCGCATATATTTGTCATTTGTAGCTTTACTCTGTGGATCAAATCTTTATGCTTGTGTTTGCCTATATTTTAAGAATTTCTTTGTTTTGTTTTCGTTAGTATATCTGTTTACTTCGTAGCCAATGCTAACTGCATCCGGGAAGCTTTACAGATGATTTTGAGACATCCTTGAAGACTTCATCTTTCAGACATCTTTTAATTGCATGCTTCGGTTTGTTTTCGTTTCTGTCTTTTGCAGTGAGATGAAGCACAGTGCATTTTAGTTAGAATAGTTAAAGGTTCTTCTGTTCTTTATAAATGAGTTTGTCTTCATGGGAGCCAAACAGTGTAAAAGCACGTGTCAGGCCATCATTGTGATGTTGTCCTTGCTGGAGCAGATGCTGGCTGGCCAGTAGGGGGAGCTCTTTCCTGCTGACCCACCAGGCTTTATTTGACCCTCCTGCAGTGGAGACTCTGAGCTTTCAGGGAAAACAGAAAAAAGCTGGGGTCACCATCACCAAGGAGATATGACCCCATGGCAGGGCATGATCGCAAAGTTGCATCTGATCCACTGCAAAGGCTGTGTAGTGTTCACTCTGTACTACAGGAGGGTCTGAGTGGTGAACAGTAGGGAGAAAATGGATGACTAGAATCTCTCAACTGTTCTTGATAAAATGATGACGTGGGCAATAGGTTACCGTGGAGATAAGAGATATAAACATAGCTGTAATTCATTATCATTATCAGTAGGTTTAAGTTAATAAAACTCGTAGATGATATTAAATCATGTTAAAAAAAGAGAGAAAAGAGACAGTTTTATAATTCAATAGTTATAATATCAGATGTTAATGTTATAAATTATTATTTAAACATGTATTTTTTGGTGTATCAGGTTTCTTATGGTTGAGGAGGAACTTTCTTAGTGCGGTGCTGGAGAGTAAACTGGCACATGCATGTGCTGAAAGAACAGACTACTGAAAACAAAACAAGTGTTGACGTACCATGTCAAAGCAGGGCAGTATCTGGATAGAACTCAACGCATCTGTAAGGCAATTTTGTATACAATCTTGTAAATTATATTGATATTTCATAAAGACCTGTAAATATATATTGTGTAATGACTGTCAACAATACCAAAATGTATCTAAATTCAATTATTAAAGCTGAATTAAGCTATGACATTTTGGACTGGCTATTGTAAGAAGCTTTTGATAGGCATGTGCTAAATAATACAACGTAAATGCAACACCTGTAGTTAATAATGGGGTTTTGTTTGTTTGTCTTGTTTTCCTTTCCAGTTTCCAGTTCCATAACTTTAATTCATTTTAATGTTTGGCCAACTGCAGTTTTTAATGACTATAATAACTTTCAGAGATTTTAATATTTCCTTTGTGTTTTAATATACTGTTTTAACTATAATAAGCACTTGCCTTTTCTGGGGAATTGAAGGAGACACAGTGTGGGACAGGTGTGTGGGACGTGCACTGGGACAGTTATGTGGGACAGGTGTGTGGTTCATGTGCATGGGACAGGTGTGTGGGACAAGTGTAGGTGTGTGGGACAGGTGTGTGGTTCATGTACATGGGACAGGTGTGTGGGACAGTGTGCCCTGATTTGCCTGTTTGGAATTTCTATCTTGCTCTTTTGACTATGTGGCTTCCAGAAAATTCTGATAAAATCTGGAACACATATAATGGTTGAAAAGGCAACACATCCGCTCACTTCGGGGAAAAAAAAACAAGTTTCCATTCAAAGCCGACCAACCACGGGGAATATTAAAGCACCGAGGCATGAGCGTTCTGCCACACCTTCCACTCTCAGCTGGACAATGACCCCATAGGCCAAGGGCCCGAGGGGCAGGATGAAATAGAGATATGTTTCAGTGTCCTCCTAAAAAAATAATACACACATGCACACACAAGTACGCATACACACACTGTCTCTCGTCGCTTCAGTATAGATTTGCTTATGTCACAGACAAAGTGGTGATATCTCTTTCTGAAACTGTGATATTTGCTGCTGTGTTTCTGTGGCCTGCGCGGCACAGGTGAGTCCAGTGAGTCTCTGTGTTAGGGACAGTGGCCTACGTGGCAGAGGTGAGTCCAGTGAGTCTCTGTGTTAGGGACAGTGGCCTGCGCAGCACAGGTGAGTCCAGTGAGTCTCTGTTTTGGGGACAGTGGCCTGCGCAGCACAGGTGAGTCCAGAGAGTCTCTGTGAAGGAAACATTTTGTGAGAAAACACTAAGTGTTAAAATGTTAGATTTTTTTTCTTGAGGGCCTGTAGACAATTGCTTTTATTTTGGTGAGGGGGGGGGGGGGGATTAAAATTGCTTCCCCCTTATTTCAGGTACTGCTCTAAGAAACTAAATTCACCTATAACAAGTCCTGTTATGAGTCCTGTTACGAGTCCTGTTACTATACGTGTTGTAAAGCACAGAAAGCTCAAAGCCCAGAGATCATAAAGTAGTGTGAAGTGTGGACAAAGGGAATATGTCTGCCAGAAGGGATGGGGGTGTGATGTATCACAAAGACAAGACCAGCACGTCAGCACCTACACCTGTGAGCCCCGCGGGGGCCTGGAGTGACGGGACCTGACTCCAGCGAGAGGATTCAAAGTTTTGCAAAATGTGGGAGACTCGTGGTGGAAACTGGGAAACAGTCCACTTGATATGATGCTAAATGTACCCAATATGCTAAATGCAAACTGTAATGTCCAGTCACATTACTGTCTGTCTCCAAAATAGTTTTTCTCGAAGACTATTGTTTTTTTTTTCCTGTCCTTCCTCAGTACCAGCCTACGCTGTTACATGTGGGGGCTCAGAGTGACTCTTTCTTAGATCTCCACCGAGTGTTGTCACACAGTTACACCCACCCATGCCGAGACAGTGTCACACCGGATGACACGGAGCCCTGTTACCCCCTCCCCCATACACGGCCTGTTCTTGGGTCTGAAATGTAACGGAGGCATGACAAAGAAAATCAGACACTTTCCTGCTCTTTAATGCTTCTATGGAACTGCAGGAGTTAAGGGCTCATCTACCTTTGTGCTTTCAGCTGAGAGGAGGAGAAACAGAAACAAGAAGAGGGAGTTGGGGGGGGAGGGGGGGGTAAAGGGAGATGTAACAGGGCAGAATCAGCCAGACGCTTACGGATAAAATTAGTGAATGTTTAATGATGAAAGGATAATCCAGTAACGTAGTCAGACAACAGGCCAAGGTCAACATCAGAACAGTGGGATTACCAAACCAACGGAACATCAGGAACAGGGGAAAAGACCATCCAGGTGAAAGAAATGCAATCTGAACAGCAAACAAATACAAAAAAAAGAACAAATGACAAAACCGGTCAGTATATAAAAACCAATAAACACAATTTTAAATGCTCTGTATGTTCTGATAAACAGGGGTAATACTTCACAAACACAGGTAGGAAACAATGATTTTAAGTGTATTGGTGTTGTGCAGGTGGATGCAATCAGTACTCCAGGGAAGATGATCATGATAACGCTATCTGATTGGGTGGTTGCTGGGTGTGGAAGTCCACCTGACTCCCCTGGGGATTCTGGGAAGTGGAGTGCAGAACTGGTATATGTTTCTTAATTGTTATGGCTATGGGGGCAGAGGGTTGAGTGACAGGAAGAGAAAAGGAGAGGGAGTCAAGGGAAAGAGTGAGTGAAAGAGGAAGGAGAAACAGTTGGGTAGGACAGACTAGGGAGTTAGGGAGGGAGTTAGGGAGGGAGAGAGGGAGGGAGTTAGGGAGGGAGAGAGGGAGAGAGTTAGGGAGGGAGAGAGGGAGGGAGTTAGGGAGGGAGAGAGGGAGGGAGAGAGGTAGGGAGTTAGGGAGGGAGAGAGGGAGGGAGTTAGGGAGGGGGGAGCCGTGAGGAGCAACCATCCATGGATGACCCAGGCGTGTGCTCTACTGCTGGTGTCCTGCTTTCAGCCTGGTGCTTCTGACACACAGTGTACTCCAGGCACAGGTGAGCCTGTCACAGCTTTGAGCAGGTGAGGGGTTTTGTTGGTGCTGGAAGGGTGTGGCATGGGAGCCGTGGGTTTATGTGGTTGTGGGGTGTAAGATTGTGTAAGGATGTGGATAGAGTGAGGGAAACATGGGTTCACGGGTGTGGAAGGGTGGGGGTGTGGAAAGGTATGTGGGAGGAGAGTTTCTGTGTTGGGTTGTGGGGATGTGGAAGAGCCAGGGGTTGGGGGTGTGTGACTTCAAGGGGGGCGTGACGTCGTGGGGGCGTGGTTTTATGGGGGCGTGGCTTCATGTGTGTATGTGGTATTGGGTGTGGGGTGCACAAGAGAAACAACAAACACAAGTGGGTATCAGTGAGAATATAAATGTACCCTTGTAATTGCATTATGTAATTAAACATTATTGAAGTATAATTTTTCCAACTATGGTGTTTGCTTTGTGTGTGTGTGTGTGTGTGTGTGTGTGTGTGCACCTTGCTACATACTGCCAGGAAATATGTCAGTATATTAAATCATTTCATAGTACACTCACCTCCCACTTTATTAGAAAGCTTGTACCTGCACTTTCCAGTCACTGTGTTAGCTACACCTACCTCACAGGTGTCTTTTCCAGGTCTCAAAGTTGCTTTTTTATTGGTGTCCACTTACAGACTATAACATAGACATTCCCATACATAACCTAACAGCACATTGTTTGGGTGGTGGAACAGTCTTGACATCATGTGTAAGTGACATGGTGCTCTCAGGTCCAGCGGTGGTGCTGTGCTTTAATCTTTGTGGGTGCATCTCTGTAGATGGAGGAGCCCCCCCCCTCCTCTTAAACTACACCCATCAACCAGTGCTGATGAGCGGCTGAAACTCGTAGGAATAATGCCAGGCGTAATGAAGCAGGTTGTGTGGATTCATTTTCTTTTCCTGCAGCTGTTTTTAGAGGTTACATTGCTGTGACCCAAGTGGACCTGTAGTAATATTCTAGGAGCAGAAAGTCTGTTTGCCTGTTCCTCTGCCATTCTGCATTCTGTACCTTTCTTTTTTTTTAACAGATCAGCTCAACTTACTTTGATAAAACATTTACATCTTTGCTGATGCCAGTAAATATTTCCAGTAACATACATAAGTTTACAACATCATCAGCAATTACACGTGAATTGCTTAATTTTCTATTAATTCATCTTTTACCTGAAAAATTTAAATGTTAAAAACTTTGGCTAATCAAGTTTAAGGTAAGGGTTTTGTTCAGGTTTAGGTGTGTATGAGTGTGCATATGTGTGTGTGTGTGTGTGTGTGTGTGTGTGTGTGTGTTAGAGAGAGAGAAAGAAAGAGATGGAGAAAGAATCTGTGCGTGTGTGTGTGTGTGAGAGAGAGAAAGAGAGAGAGAGAGAGAGAGAGAGAGAGAGAGAGAGAGAGAGAGAGAGTGTTTGATTGTGTGTGTTTGGTACAATAGCAAAGATTCATTCCAGCCCAGTTAACTGTCAGTCCCTTGAAGGTCTCTGATTCCAGGTCAGCTGCATTAACTCCTACTGTAATGAGATCCCTAGGGAGATTCTCAGCATGTCTAAAGTGCTGTTGCAAATGCTGGGCTGTTATTCACTGATTTTTTTTTTCTCTAAGCTTTTAACATGATAAAAACCTTTACTTTGTTTAACAAGCCTGTGCAATTTTAACAGGGCACAAACCTCCCACACTTAAGAAAAGAAAATGATTTCTAAAATAAGGTAAGTATTTTTTTAGTACGTTTTTTTTTTTTAGTAAGTTTGATTGAATATCAGACATGCAAAACATCAGTACAGTGACGTCATACGTCATAGACAGTGTGAGCAGGCATGTGCACTATTTATGGCATGCAGGTGTTGCAAAGTGCCCAGTGTAATTAGTTGTTCCTTGCTTTTACTGTGTCACACCCTGACTCTTATCACAGCCATACCTGACCCACATACCTGTCCATCAAAGCAAGTCACATGACCCAACCGCTGGCCTACGTGGCTCAGAATCTGTCAGAGTCGAAAGCCTGCATTCTTGTTCTTAGAGCAGGTTTAACCACGTCCCCCTCCCCCAGTGAACACCAGGAACTTTGCACCAGCATTACTTAAAACCTAAGACACATACCTTTACTCAAGTTGTGTCCTGACCGTGCATGAGAGCTGGACCATGGCTGGTCTGAGTGGTAGTTTGCTGTTTATAAAGGAGCAAAAGTGGTTGACGGCCGACGGCCGACGCTGGTCTGTCTCCACGGGCAGCGGCGTTGCGGTGCGTGTGTGTAGTCAGTGTGCTGTTTTGGGCTCTTTTGTGCGCATGCCGCTGGTATGCGCAGCTCAGCTGCGTGTTTTCTCTGCTGACAGCCCAAGCATGCACCAGGCGGTTAGGGGAGTTTGACAGGTGTGCATGGAGCTTTCTCTTTCTTTCTCTCACACTTCCTCTCTGTCTGTCTGTCTGTCACTGTCTGCTTTTTCTCGGTAGGTCCCATGCACAGGGGTGGAGGGGTGTGGAGGGTGGGAGTGGATGAAATAAAGGAGTTCACTCCAGGCCCTGAGCGACACTGCGGCGAGAGGCAATGACGCCGATCCAGACGTACGATCCAGCGTCCTGACCCAACTGAGACGCCATGCCCTGGACCAACCCCGCCACCGCAGCCCGGCGCCGCTGGGCTGGATACGCCGATGCAGACGACTCCACGAGGACGGTGGTGTCCAACCTGCTCTGTGAGGACCAGAGATCCAAAGACAAGCCCAACCGTCAATACGCTAAGAACGGCATCAAAACCAACAAGTACAGTGTATGGTCTTTCATCCCCATGAACCTCTACGAACAGTTCCATCGACTGGCCAACATCTACTTCGTGGGCTTGGCCATGCTCAACTTCATCCCGGCGGTGAACGCCTTCCAGCCTCAGGTGGCTCTGATTCCCATATGCGTCATCCTGATCCTTACTGCCATCAAGGATGCCTGGGAAGACTTCAGGCGTTACCAGAGCGACCAGAAGCTCAACAGCATGCCCTGCCTGGTCTACAGCAGGTGAGTGGTGTTTCTACACACTGACACGACTGGCTGAAACCACTGACGTTTTCATCTCTCTTCCTTATGCTTGGTTTTATGTAGGAGAGGTTCAATGGTGCATAGCTGCACTCTGTTTGCTTTCTGAGGACAATTTGAATCAGCGGGTCTTCTCTGTAAGGCACATGTCACTGCCAAATTTACACAGGCTTTTAATAACCTGTACGTGTAGTGGTTATTGAAGCCTATGACTATATCTCACTGCCTCTCTGTTTCTCACTCTCCTCTCCTACTTTCAGCCTGTGTGTGGGTATGTAAGCGTGTGTGTGTGTGTGTGTGTGTGTGTGTGTGTGTGTGCGCGCGTGTCGTTCACTTTGTGTGTTTCGAAACCCCATGGGAATTTTTGACCTAGAAATCAAATTTGTGGGGGAGATTTGTCCTCTTTTGAAGAGCTGCACAACAATGTCTTGCAGCCAACGCACTGTGTGCATTTTGGTAAAACCCTCACCACAGTGTTGCATCAGAGACTAGGCAGAGAGAATCTCATTTAGATCTATTTTAGAATGATTGAATGGATGGTCAAAATTCAATCCAACACACAGCAGAAATGGAGGGAGAGAAAAGAAGGAGGGTAGAGGAGAAAGAGAGAAAGACAGAGAGAAAGAGAAGTTTGTCAGATATATCCTGAGATGGTTTTAAATGTCATTCCAAATCCATTACTTATTACCATGGCTACTTTGTGTCTGTGTCATGTGTTTGGAGTGTGTTTTTCATTTGGAGCCCCAGTGAGTTTCCATATGGGGATCCCAGGTGGGCTGCAGGATGGAGCCAGACGCTGATGTCCTGTTCTGACATGATGCCCCGAGAGGACTTTAAAAAAAGTTCACACATTTGTCAGTAGAAATGTTTCTTTTTTTCAGCAGAGCATTCAGGGTCCTGGAATAGTTCTTCTAGTGTTTACATGGGCAGCTGATGTGTTCAGCAGCTGTCCAGCTTTAGGTCTCTGGTCGTGCTGTGGGAAGTGCTTCCAATTCTGGACTGTTCAAGATCTGAACCCAGGCCCTTCCCAGGCTGGTTCTTTGTATTCTATACCCCTCTCCCTGTTTGTTTACCTGCAAGTTCAATGTAAAGACGCCAGAACCAATCAGTTATGCAGGTCATCAAGTTAATGACCAGTAATCAGGGAGAACGAAGCCAGACTGGATTTGAGAGCAAGAACGAACTGCCTCTTATAAAGAATGTGGTGATTCAGTTCATTGTTTACACAGGTTTTAGTCAGGCTGACCAAGCTTTTGTTTCAGGATTGGGCCATTTTCCATTTTCTAACATAAACAACATATTAATACCAAGCAGGTTTATGAGTAAACATTTGGATGTGGTAATGGACTGTAGTAGACGCTCAGCACTTCATTAAACATCACTGGGTCTTCAGGCATTTACTTAAGCAATTCTCTCCTCTACTCAGGTAGCAACAGTTCTTTAGGTCTCTGGTCGTACTGTGTGATGTGCTTCCATTTCCCAGGCGGGTTGTTTTCTCCATACTAAACCATGAATTTCTCCATACTAAACCATGAACCAGGCAGGTCGGTTTCTCCATACTAAACCATGAATTTCTAAACTCAGTAACATTAGCAGCAGTCAATGTATTCATTCCACATGCACCCAATATGTTTTCTAAAAAACATCAATAATATTTTTTACTGATCTGATAGGGAAGCCAAATGTTTATTTTTCTCTTTAATGAATCTATTGCCTGCTGCAATTCAGTACACGATTCATGCAGTGAATCAGAGGTGAAAGCAAAACAGCTCTCTGCCTTTGCGACTGAGTTGGATCTGATTTTGCAGACACATGGCTCATTAAACCCCATTATCATACGGCAGGATTTCAGCACTGGAGGGAGAGATGGTGCCGAGTCCACACAGGGCTCCCCGTTTGAACTGCTGACGGTATTTCAGCACAGATATCTCACCGTAGATGTTTCTCCATGTCCTACTTACAGCGGAGAAGAGAGGCTCCCGCTGGCTCTTTTAGGCAACCCCCCCCCACCACCACCGCGCTCTGTGTTCGCCTGCTGTTAGCATTGGCCTATCTGGGCTCATGTTAGAACAGCGAAAGCACAAAACAAGTTCAGTGCACATGGTCTCCAGGTCTTGCCCTGTGACAGAATACATGACATCATGACTGCTTGTGGTCACACCATATTATGTCACGGATATTACATCAGAATTATATTTATATATATATATATTGCAATTTAGACCCAGTAAATCTTTCCTATCTTATTTTCACTGCTGTGTCCTGGTATCGTCCACAGAAGGTTCTGGAAACAATCTGTGTCATGATGATGGTGTTTGTGCAGTGTATACTTACCACCCTGTCTGCTGCTCCACCCTGCTCTGGTCTTAATAATACATATTTCACTAAAGATCTGTCACTTGTCATCTTTTTGAACCTGATGGAATGCAGTGGGTTTGGTGGAGTGACAAACAGCAGAAAACGCATCCAGTCTCAGTGTAGAACGAGTGTAAGCTGCATCGCACAGGTGGGATAAGGAACCTCCTCATTGTGCCACGTTACATTTACATATGCCTACTGTGATGTAGTCCAGCTAATCTAATGTCATTTATTATAACAAAATGTAATTGAATAAAGAATTTTGTATGCAAAAAGTATTTCATAAGCAAAAAAAAAAAAAGGTTAGAAACTGAAAGAAAAGTACCCAACACCTGCAGGCTTCCACTCACTCATACCCACAAAATACTGCAAATACTGGTTTTGAAAACCAGTGATGGCTGGTTCTATCACAAAAGCCTTCTCAAAATCCTGTTTATAAACACAAAAAAATACAGAAGACCTGTAATGTCAAAGTGCTCAGAAAAAGAAGAGCAGACAATAATGTCTGGGACCACCATGTCCAGCATTCTACAATAAAACTCTTTTTCTTTAAAAGAAAAATTGCAACGTTGAAATTCATACAGTTCAAAGGCCGTCCCCACAGACACGTGGGGCTACTTATTTGATTTTGACTTGTTTGTCTTTTGTCTGTCATTTCATTACTTGACATTTAAGTTTAAAAAGAGTTTAAACTGCATATCTAAAATTTTAACCAACAGAAAACCACAAAAAAATCATGTTGTAAGAAAACCTACAAGCAAATTCCTACCATGATTGTCACTGTTAAATTAAGCTTCGCTCATGTCACTGTACTGAGATGCTTCAAACACATGTCGTAAAAGGTCTCCGGCGTGTCTCTGTTTACGTAATCTGCAGATCCGTTTGTAAGAGGAGTTGTAATGTGCACTGACAGGTGTGCTAAGTATAACGCAGTATTTTTTTCCTGGCAGGCTTTTGTCTCGTAGGAGCGGCTGGGGTGATGTGTCACAGTGGTGTCGTGCGAAAAAATGTTCCCCATCCCGTCCTGCGCGTCAGGACGCATGCCTGACATGACCCATCGCTATAGAGATGTTCACCCCTTTTCTTGTCAGCTTCCACCCCCTGCTCAGTGTGTCCAAACAGGCGTGGCCCTTTTAGTTTTGGGTCAACTCTGCTCTGCACTTTCAGTCTTGAGTGTTGAAGCTCAGCTCTGGTTCACTAATAGTGCCAAGTTTGACACCAGGCAACATCAACCATGTAATACTATGAGATTTCTGTGATTGGCTCCCAATGCATTATGCAATGCGATGCACCCGCATAAATTGCATGTGTAAACAACTCAAGATAATTAGCTAATTCACTTAAGTAAATCAAATATTTTTCCTCTCATTAAAGCAGAATGCAAAATGAAACCAGCAAGCAGTATTAGACTAAAAGCAAAATGTGGTTAAATTAAAGGCTCCTAATGCTAATTTGCGCTATCCTGATTTTCGGCACGTTTCCCAAGCCCAGAGCTTCCTGGATGATCCGAGCCAGGTTGAGGCGGAGCAGGGCTTCTGTGAGCTCGCTGAGTGCGTGTCTGTCTCGCCTGCAGGAGCCAGAGCAGATTTGAGAAGCGGACATGGAAGGATGTACGGGTGGGCGATTTCGTGCGAGTGCTCTCCAATGACATCATCCCCGCCGACATCCTGCTCCTGCACACGTCCGATCCTGACGGAGTGTGCCACATGGAGACGGCCAATCTGGACGGAGAGACCAGCCTCAAGCAGAGGAAGGTCGTGTCCGGCTTCTGTGCCGCGGTGAGGGCCCTGACACGCCTCTCTGAGCGTAAAAACCCGCAGAGACGCGAACGTTTGGTGTTTGTCTTACGCGCCTCTTTTTCACAGGTGCAGGTGCATTTTCAGTGCCGAATCCCCACAGAGGTGTTTGGTCCAAACCAATCACATCGTTAATTTTAGTCTAATATTTAATATTTATATGTCTAACATTGACTTGACGTTATAGGCCGGAATGTGGTAATGAAACGGTACATGACACATGTTCTCTAATCCAGCAGATTAGATTTGTAAATTAGCTAGATAAACTACTTTAAAGTAACTCTGTGTTTTTTAATCTGTCATATTCAAGTTTATGTATGGCCTCATTGTACCATTAAGTAGGATTAACATGACAACATGACTCATTTCTGATGCTGAGGTTTATGTCATTGTGAAATATTTTCCTGCAGAAAGTTTGATCAGCATTTGGCACAGTTCACTTAAACAGATGAATTAGAAAATTTGAACTATTTTGAATGTGTAAAGTATTTTGCATGTTTAATGTTTGCGCGTAGGCTTGTCATGTGTAGTCAGACAGCTGCCCATAAGGGGATCCAGGACAATTTCTCATCCCTGACATGTGAAAGCAGAGGTCGTCTGCTTCAGTGTGCAGGTTTTTTTGCGTTATACCTGCAGCTATGAGAAACTGGCTGACAGCTGCCTGGTAAAGGCAAACCGCACATGCACCACGAACAGCACCGGGCCGTGTGGAACGTGTGGAACGTGTGGAACGTGTGGTACAGCGTAACTGTGACACGTCACTGCCTGCTCCCACCAGTTCACATGCATACAACACAGATTAATAACAAACACTTTGAAGGTATTGGCCTTTGAACACACAAGTAATACTGGTTAGGTGACATTACGAAATTGCTCCTCTCTGAGTGTATTTCTCTGAATATCTCGTATTTTTTTTATCTTTCTATCCATCATAAAACTATTACTAGTTGTAAATTGCAATATATTGCAGACTGTTTTAGAGTCTAGGTTTTGGTAAAGGTCTAGTATATTAAATTAGTACACATTATTCCTGCTGGTCTGTAGTCAGATATGTGAAAATGAATATAAAACCACATATTTGAAACTAAAAAGTGATGATTGTGTGTTCCAGAATTCTCAGTTTGAACCTTTGAGCTTCAACAGTTCTGTCATTTGTGAGAATCCCAACGACAACCTCAACCATTTTAAAGGCTTCTTGTGAGTATCCAAGCGAGCCCTTCCCAGCCAAAGTCATGAAAGTTCAACCACGTTGAGCCTCCACCTCCTCTCTCTTTACCTGATCCATACCAATGAACGATATGTGAAATGACCGCTCTGTGTTTTGCCAACCACACCACTCTGTTCTCTGATGAAGGAAAAGTGGTACCAGTGATTAAATTCCTGGCACACAATCAGCTAAAAAAAATGTCCAGAGATGTCCAGGGCGTGAAACAACAGAATTAGGTCCACCGTGTGTTGAGTAACGAGGTCCTCAGGTCGCTGAGGTTTACCCTCACGCTGACCTCTATGTTTTTTTTACTTTCTTCATGCTGGAAGACAACAGCTGATAAGCAGACAATGACACGATCATACAGACCATGTCAAGAGAGACATGGATGAGAGATTTGTTAATTTTAAATCAAAATGAACAATCACAAAATAATTAACTTACACAACAATTGTGCATGAGTATATGACAGAAATTAGTTTCCCCATGTTATACTCCTGTATGAGATATGAAAAACAACTTAAAAGCTACTTATTTATTTGTCTGACAGTTTGTGTGAGGTCTTGGAAATCTTACCCATAACCTTCATGTTACCAGGTGATCTTACAGGAGCTTAGAGTGTCATAACAAAATTACACTGAGGTTACAGTGTTACAGGAGCTTAGAGTGTCATAACAAAATTACACTGAGGTTAGAGTGTTACAGGAGCTTAGAGTGTCATAACAAAATAACACTGAGGTTACAGTGTTACAGGAGTTTAGAGTGTCATAACAAAATAACACTGAGGTTACAGTGTTACAGGAGTTTAGAGTGTCATAACAAAATAACACTGAGGTTACAGTGTTACAGGAGCTTAGAGTGTCATAACAAAATAACACTGAGGTTACAGTGTTACAGGAGTTTAGAGTGTCATAACAAAATAACACTGAG
>JAOYMR010000006.1:19139350-19177420 GCA_025802075.1 Tenebrosternarchus preto | reverse complement strand
TGTCATAACAAAATAACACTGAGGTTACAGTGTTACAGGAGTTTAGAGTGTCATAACAAAATAACACTGAGGTTACAATGTTACAGGAGTTTAGAGTGTCATAACAAAATAACACTGAGGTTACACTTACTGGAGTTTAGAGGAGTTTAGTTTTATTACAAGACAACACTGTGACACTTTAATTGCAAATACTGGGGACAATGCTGAAAGCTTAAACATTTCAATGCAAACCACAACAACAAGTGTAAACAGCTTGTTGAAGATAAAATATAAAATGAACCAAAAGAGTTCAAGATTTCAAGAGTGAATGTAGAGAGAGTTCAAGTGGCAGTGGGCGGGAGAAGGGGTAGTTAATTATGAGGGGTAGGTCTGAGTCTGGCAGGGAGGCAGGTTGAGAAGCCTGATGGTCTAGAGATAAAAACTCTCCTTTAGGCAGCTGGTACTGGACCCCATGCTCCAGCTCTGTTTGCCAGATGGCAGCAGAGTGAAGAGGGCTTGGCTGAGTTGTGTTGTTTCCCTGATGATACCGGGTGCCTTCCTCACTGTGTTTCTTATGGATGTCAGAAGTAAGTGGAAACTGTCACCCAGAGATGCACTAGGCCTGTTTCACTACACTCAGGGGTCCAATATGGCGAAGAGGCTTCGGGTTGCTAGGGAAGGAGTGCATTTGGTTCACCAGGCGCCTAGCAACCTATAGCTGTTGAACCTTTTGATTTTGTCATAGAGATATTGTTGTCTGCTCATACTTGGTATAATCGTGGCTTCAATGTTGCTAGCATTGTCTAGCTAAGAAGTTGTTGAGGATGTTGGAGGCCATCACACTCCGGCTTGTACAGCATCAACAGGGCTCCCTAGGCAGCTTCCTGCACCATCACTACATTAAGAGTACATTGCCCTGCTAGGTAAAGGGTCAGTGCTTTAACACAGCACACCTCAGTGAGGCTCTTCCACCACACAGCCAGCAGCTGCCACACTGTGATGTATTAATAGGAGTCCACAGTCCACCCCCTCCACCCCTCAGCTCCTACGCTCCTCCTGTCTGCCTGGGATTCCTGTCTGCCCAAAATACAGAGGACCCACCTGGTGCTGCACCAGTGTCAGGTTGTGAAGTTTAGGTTCCGTGAAAAAATAAATAAATAAATAAATAAAATGGTAGAAGCGGAGAGAAAGAAAACATAAAGAAAGAGTAGATAAAGTGAGAGAGGGGCTCTGTAAACCAGAGAGTACTGGGACTGTACCACCAGTGCTCTGTAAACCAGAGAGTACTGGGACTGTACCACCAGTTCTCTGATACTGAGGTGTGTGTGTGTGTCTGTGTGTGTGTGTCTGTGTGTGTGTGTGTGTGTGTGTGTGTGTCTGTGTGTGTCTGTGTGTGCGTGTGTGTGTGTGTCTGTGTGTGCGTGTGTGTGTGTGTGTGTGTGTCTTTGTGTGTGTGTGTGTGTGTGTGTGTGTGTGTGTGTGTGCATGTGTGTGTCTTTGTGTCTGTGTGTGTGTCTTTGTGTGTGTGTGTGTGTGTGTGTGTGTGTGTTTGCTATTATAACAGGGAGAAAAACAAAGAGAAGACCGGTTTTGGCATTGAGAGTCTCCTGCTCCGTGGATGTACTGTCAGAAACACAGCTGAGGCCTCAGGAATAGTGGTGTATGCAGGTAGAGCTATTTCAGTCCACTTAGCTACTCATTGCTTCATTTCCGCCTGTTCTTCCTGTATAGTTTCGCTGGTATTAGAAATAATGCTTCACTGCCCAGTCTCAATGGGCAAAGCCTGTCATACTCAACCTGTGAAAATCAATTTCTTTACTAAAGTATTCCACATATATTTCAAAACCATATGTGCACTATTGAAAAAATGATTTCTAATAAGGTTTCTAGATTATTAGATATAGAAAACTGAAAAAAAAAAAACTGTTGCATTATATTACAAATTGAGATTAGGTGTGTTCAGGGCATGTGCATTGGTTATTACCATGGTACAGATTTTTCAGGTTGATTTTTTAAATGATCTGTCGATCATTGCAGGTCACGAGACAAAGGCCATGTTGAACAATAACAGACCTCGGTACAAACGCAGCAGGATGGAGAAGAAGATGAACACAGAAGTGCTGTGCTGCGTGTTTCTGCTCTTCAGCATGTGCCTCGTTGGAGCTGTGGGTAAGTGAGGAGGAAGAGAAGGAGGAAGAGTAGAGAGAGGGTCCTGGAAGCAAACACACCACACACACACACACACATACACACACACACACACCTAGGCTGCTAACACACCCGGGGCGGGTGTTGCTGACCTGAATATAAAGAAACGTGCAGTGAAGATATAGGTTATAAAGTGAAGGTGTCACTGCATGAAAGATGGACCCACAGCTGAAGAAGATAGAATGTGTTTTCATGACCTTGCACAAAAGGTTATTAAGCCTCATACTGTAGGGTCTGAGTTAGTGAAGGACAGAAAATATACTTAGAATAACAATACAAACTCTCTTAAGAAGGCGAAAGATCTTTCTCTCTCTCTCTTTCAGGTCATGTTGTTTGGTTGGAGACTTTCTCCAGTGTCCCGATCTACTTGATCCCAGATGTAACCCCTACAGTACTAGCAGGAGTCTACAAGTTCATTAACATGATTATTCTACTACAGGTACAGATCATATTAGGTGTTTGTGTAAGACAGAGCTACCAGTTCAGATTTTGAAAATCACTCAGGATCTCATTCCATTAGGCATAGTTTATTTGACTCACCAGTAATAAACACAACATAAATCAAGTAAAGTGCTTTTTGAAGAGGTGTTCAGTTCTTCGTTTTACCTTTGATGACAATGAGGGACTTGACTGAACAGACTGGCAGTGAAGGTTTATTCCAGCACCTGCGTACTGGTGCCAAAAGGAGTCTTGAGGGGTGGTTTCTGTCTCTTGAGGGGTGGTGGTTCAAGATTTTTTCAATCTGTGCTTGAGGCATGAAAGTTGAGTGATACATTGCAGCAGGAAGCTAGTGCTAGTGCTCTAAGGGAAGATGGGGACACTCCATTCTAGGCTTTTAAATCTTATGTAGGCAACTCCAGGAAACCAATGAAGGGACTGCAGCAGTGGAGTGATGTGTGAGAACTTGGGGAGTGATGTGGGGATTGACTACGAGTTGTGCAAATGCTTTATAGATCTGCGGTGAGGGCCTCGTGACATTTACAAGGAGGCCTGCCAAGAGTGAATTGCAGTGGTCTAGTCATGCTATGACAAGAGGCCGGACAAGCAGTTGAGTGTCCTCACCCAGGTTCTGTGTATTTTTGGATGGCAATATCAGGAAATTCTTAAAGGAGATTATCAGCTCATGGTGTGGGCAAGAACATCATGAAAAAAGAACAGTTCTGTCTTGCTGGGGTTCAGTGTTAGGTGATGGGCTGCCATCTATGATGAGATGTCAGCTAAGCATGCTGATATCCCACTCAAGATGTTAGTATCTGAGGGAGGGAAGGCGAGGATGAGTTGAGTGTCATCAGTGTACCAGTGGTAGGAGATGTCATATGAGGATATTACCTCTCCTAGACAGTGGGCACTGAAATAAAAAAGAAGGGATCCAAGCACTAAACCTTGTGGGACACCTGTAAAGAGTCACATGATATGAACACCTTCCACGATGGTACGATGCAAACCACTGCCAAGACTAGTGAAGATGAACAAGAAAATCCAACTGTCATCATATGTAAAGTGATCAACTGTCAGGGATCTGTATCAGCATCTCCATATGCGATTGTCTTGTCCAGGTGATTATCCCCATTTCACTCTACCTGTCCATCGAGCTGGTGAAGATGGGCCAGGTGTTCTTCATCACCCAGGACGTGGACCTGTACGACAAGGAGAAGGACATGCGTATACAGTGTCGTGCCCTCAATATCACTGAAGACTTAGGCCAGATCCAATATGTCTTCTCGGACAAGACTGGGACGCTGACCGAGAACAAGATGGTGTTCCGTCGCTGCACGATAATGGGCACAGAATACCCACACAAGGAGAATGGTGAGTTCATGGAGTGGGTGGGGCAGCTGGGACTCCGCAGTATGGAGTAGTAATGAATCCCCTGCTCTAACACGTTTGGGTTAGAGTGCGTTCTTGTACCTTCTCACTTACCTTCCACTTGGGTGTGATATACATGCCCACTGTGGTCCACGATCACCTGCTTTCCCATGGGGTTTTGCAGCTGTGCGTCTGGACATGTTGGCCGGGGAGGTGGATGCGGATGAACAGGTGATCTACCAGCAGAGCAGGCAGCCACCTCTGTTCTCTCTGGCTGAGGCCCCCGACACGGAGGTGGGGGGCCGTGTGCATTCCAATGCCCTGCCCACCAACGGACGCCTCCACAGGGACTGGATTTCAGCGGGAGCCCCTGGGAGTCTGGCCTTCAGCAGCCTGCTGGTGAGACGCCATAGCCTTAGCCTTGGGAATGCATCACAGCACTGATCTGGGAACAGTTTCCTTTGGTATGCAATTTAGGGCTGCATGATATGGGCAAGATTACATATTGCAGTTATATTGCTGCCTATAAGCTTGTCCTATGAGAATTTAAATGATGCCCCTAATATGAAATACAATGCCTACATTGTGTTGTTTAAAAATTATTTATCTGCTGGATAATGGAAATATTTTAATTAATCAAAAATACCTACAAAAAATGATTCCCAGACAAACTGCACATAACACTTATACACACAGGAAAAAGAAATTCAGAAGAGGGATCATTTGCATATTTGGAAGAGGGATCATTTGCATATTGCAGTCTTCTATGGGATATATGTGATATCTCATACAGTACTGTAGGCCTAGATGATGTAGCTCTAATTTTAAACTATGCAATTGTGGTGTGATGGTTTGGAATTAATGTACTGTGCAGCAGCTCAATGACAGTGTTCACTTTAAAAAACAACAATAACAACAATAAACATAACAAACGAGTGATTGAGGTATGATTGAGGTATGATTGAGGTATGATTAAGGTATGATTGAGGTATGATTAAGGTATGATTGAGGTATGATTGAGGTATGATTGAGGTATGATTGAGGTATGATTAAGGTATGATTGAGGTATGATTGAGGTATGATTCAACTACCCCCTTTTTCAAAGAAAGAAACGAAGGCCATGGAGGGATAGTAACAACTGATCCAAGACCAGCCTTTTTGCTCCCAGACTTTTAGCTTGCGGTGTAGACAACATGCTGGCAAACGCCCAGAGGAGAGAGGGGCAGGAGAGAGGGGCAGGAGAGAGGGGCAGGAGCGTCCGTGTGTAGGATGTAATGAGAGACAGGAGTAGCAGGATTGTCCTGATGTAAGTGACTTCAGCTACTTAAGAATATGATTTCTGCTGTGTTGTCACTCTTAAGTGTATTACCTAAGATGATACAGCATTCTCTAGCTAATAAATACATGGCTTTTTCAGTAGCCCCTGTGATAACTTTTTTCTCTCTTTTTTGGGATTATTTATTAAGAAACAGGGCTAGCGGGCACTGTCTGGTATTTATCAACTAATCTCTGTCTCCTTATCTCAAAATGTATTCAGATTTAGACTCAGATTTAATCGCAAGAATGACTCATGTTTGGTATTTTAAAAACTATTAATAAAAATACTTTAAGTGTTTGTTTTAATTTCAAATAATTACAAACTGTCTGCTTGCCCCACTAAATCATTTTAGAAAAACCCAAGAAAAACGTCTGTTGGGTGGTCAGATCTTTCCTCAGTGATTCATTTCAGGCTCCAAAATCAATAAAGTGAATTTTTCTTTCCCCAGATTTAGTGACAGGCCCGGTAGAGAGTATGTGTGGCATGCGGAGGTGTGTTGGGTATTGTGTGTTTGGTATTGTGTGTTGGGGAGTGGTGGTGTCTACTCCCTGCAAGCCCACGGAGGCGACGTGAGCACGACCGGAGCGCAGCGTCTGCCAGCCGGGCCTGCAGATGGCTGGCCAGCTTGGCGTGAGTGAGGAGCGATGGGAGAGCTGGCGGAGAGCCTCCACGTGTCTGCACGGCGTCGTACGGCCCTGCCGCGGCGCGTTAAACACGTCCTACGGCCATCTCACAGCCTGCCTTGCTCCCCGTCGCCTGCCCCGCCTCGTGCCATGCCCCGCCCCGCAGCGCCTCGCCGTGTCTCCGTCGCCCCGGGAGGGGGGAGGGTCGGGGGAGAGACGCATGACATGACGATGCTGCGGATGACATCAGCACATTTTCGCCGTGAATGATCGCCAAGGCTGTTGGCTGTTGTTTACCTGTACAGGAAACGGAGGTTATCCCAGACCGGGCGCTGCTTCACAGGATCGAGGAGGCAGAGCGCAGAGGGGGCGTGGCCGGCCACCGGGGCCCGCAGGGCGCCACCCACCCGGAGTTCTTCCTGGCCTTGGCCATCTGCAACACGGTGGTGGTTTCCACGGAAACAGCCCAGAGACAGAGGGTGAGAACATGAAGTCATATTGACCTCATTCCTTCAGTGACGGCTGGGGTTATACTTCTACTCAGAGGGGCGGGGCTATGAGTCAGTGGAAAAAAATAGCCCGTTATGCCAAAACACAAATAACAATAATAACACAAATAGCACACAATGCCAAAATAATAACACAAATAACAATAGTACCACAAATAACACACTACACAAAATTGATAACACCAATAACACAGTATGCAAATACCTCTTCCCACACACAGAGTACTTGAGTGTAAATACCCCAGTGCTAAAAGGCATTTCTTATTGTCAACTTCATAAGCTTTGTACTCCATTGTACTCCATTGTAGCCAGTGGCGAACAGCTCAGTGGCACAATGAATCATCAGGATGTTTCAAATTCATGCGAAAGCTACAACAGATCACTATTTCTGCATAATGAGAACTGTCTGCTTAAACCAGTAGTCTCTCCTACTTCTCCCTGTCATTGGGTCTGCCTAAAATGGTATAAGTCTAATAGAAAGTCTGTATGAAGTTGAGTTGCTGTCATGGCTGGTCAAAGCTAATTTCCTAAATTGCTCCTGAGGACCTGGGCTGAAGCACTTTGTCCAGACTGCAAATTATTTTTGGCCTCAGACCTGTAATGTTGAGAGATTCAAAGAGGAATTTAGGCTGCTCCTAATTAATTAAATTAGCAGTGGTGCATGATTGTATCACCCTGGGTCCATCATAATTGGAGAGTCACTGAGAGTTGCACCATGTACACATATTGTACACGTAGTCATATTTCAGCAACATTACTCAAGCATATGTTTTAAAAAAAAGAGTAAAAGAAAAACTTGGCTTTCAGGTAATTGTCAACTCATCCTCGTCTTAAATTCACTAAATTCTGTTTATGTTAGATAATTAAGCAATATCAGGTAAACCGGTCTAAGAATCATCCCACTTGCTATGTTGGCACAATTGTTTCCATTTCATTATCAATACCAGTATCTAAATGCGACTTCAATTTTTAGGTCAAACGGCGTAAATCCTCTCACCCCAAAAGCCAGCTCCCAGAGTGGATGCAGAGCTGTTTTTCTCGACTTCCATATCTGCGGAAGCTCAGCGCCTCCGAGAGCCCCACATGTAAGAGGAATGTCTCCGATCCTTCAATGGAGTGCACCATCTATGACATTCCTGCTTCCTCCAGCTCCGTGATGGGAGAAGGCACACGGACAGGAAGCAGTTTGGCCAGGCCAGAGGAAGTGTGCTACGAGGCCCAGAGCCCAGATGAGGCGGCCCTGGTGCACGGGGCCAAGGCTTACGGCTTTACACTGCTGGAGCGCAGCCCCTCCCACGTGACCGTCCGCCTGCCCGGCGGGACGCAGCTGAAGTATGAGGTACTGGATGTCTTGACCTTTGACCCGGTGCGAAGGAGGATGTCCATTATTGTACGCCACCCCCACACCAAAGAGATTATAATGTACACCAAGGGAGCTGACTCAGGGGTTATGGAGCGACTACAGCATTCCTTCCAAGGTACAAACTCATGTCAGATTCTCTCAGCGATGCTAAATCAAACCGTAAGTGCACATACAAACCAGAGAAGCACCTTTCCAACGCATCCTTGTTTTCGTTTACTCAGACAGATCACAAGTGAAGAGCGAGAACATTGCTAGCAAGACCCAGAAACACCTCGACATGTATGCTAATGATGGCTTGCGGACATTGTGTTTTGCTAGAAAGGTAAAGACGGACATTTTTTTCATTTTTTTGTTTGCATTATGCTGAGCCTTTTCCAACAGGACATCTGAGTGACATGTTCTTCCTTTGATTCCCTTTGATTTTTTACTCATTCTCAACCATTTCTTTTTCATTCTCATCCTCATTTTCTGTCACTCTTTCTTTTACTTTTTGAGGTGGTGAATGAGAAGGACTATTACAACTGGCTGGTGTTGAGACAGAACGCCCTGGCTGCAATAGACAGGAAAGAAGAGATGCTCATGGAAACCGCAGCTTCCATGGAGAACAACCTCACCTTGCTTGGTAAATCATTTAAAACCAACAAATATCTTAATATATAATGATATGCAGAATGGTTAGAGTTGACTGTTTCCATTTTATAAACATGTGAAATATATATTCATATAGGCGCCACTGGTATAGAGGACCGCCTTCAGGAGAACGTTCCAGAAACCATTCAGGCTCTGAGGGAGGCAGGCATCCAAGTATGGGTGCTGACTGGAGACAAACTAGAAACAGCTGTCAACATTGCCTACTCCTGCAAGCTGCTGGACCAACGAGATCTGGTGTTCACCTTCAACACAGAGAACAAGGTGCAAAATCCACTCTCTATCCCACAACTCCCAGCACCTTTGGCCCTTCATCTCCGCGACATCGACTGACCCTTCCGCTCGAGGTCAGGCCATTCAGAAATAATGCATTTGGGAGGCAGTGAAAGCAGAGAGTCCTTGACTGGAGAGGGTGATGTTGGCTTTCCCTTTGCCTGTCGAAGGTGACGATTCAACAGATGCGCTGCTCCTCCGACACTCGGGCCCCTGGGCCCCAGGCTCCAGCCCGTGTGCTGTGTTGTATTATGCTCACGGGTGGTTGGGGATCCAGGGAATCACTGTAGGAGGAGAGAAAATTGCCTGTGTTTTAGACATGACCCTTGACCTCCTAGCCCCTGCCTGTAAGGACTCCGTCACCCAGCATGCTTTGTGTTTGGGTAGCGAGATGCTGTATTTAGACCCAGAAAGCAAAGAATTGTTGATTAGTAGCCGATAAGACTTCAAAAATCTGACCTGAGCTTTCAAAGATCATTAACATTCATTCAAATAATCTTATTTATTTGTCATTACCTTTTTAAAATTTTAATATTTTATGCAAAATATACTATATATATATATATATATATATAATATATGCAATGTAAAATGCTTTGCAAATTATGTAAAATATTTATAATAGTAATCTCCAATTTTTAGATATGACCCAGTATGTGGTATGACCCAAAATACTTTTCCCAATCCAAGAGGCCTGTCATTGTTATGACATAATGCTGGTCTCCATCTCTCTCAGGACGTTTGTAAGACCATGCTGAATGGAGCGCTGGGGCAGCTTCCACTGTATGACAGCCAGGAGGTGGAAATCAGCATTGGCCTGGTGATCAGTGGCCACACCCTGGGCTTGCTCCTCGACGAGGACATGCAAGAGGAGTTCATACGGCTGTGCACGCACTCCAGAGCTGTCCTGTGCTGCCGGGCCACACCTTTACAGAAGAGCAGGGTCGTCACGCTCATGCGCAACAGGCTAGAGGTCATGACCCTTGCCATAGGTACGTCACGAGGGGCGTCTGACAGTTGTCCACCCTTTAGGATCAAACTGAACCGAGTCAGTTTGGTTTTCATGCTGGTCACTCTGTTTCAGCTTGAGCAGGTTTGATGGTGTGGGATTGTTATCTTCAGTGTAGATGAGAAGACTGCATTTGTTCTATACGTTCAGGTGATGGTGCCAATGACGTGAACATGATTCAAGCAGCAGATGTCGGCGTGGGCATTTCTGGCCAGGAAGGGATGCAGGTGTGTGTGTGTGTGTGTGTGTATGTTTACAGCCTCTCTCTATGGGGATATCCAGACATTTAGCCTGGAAACTGGATCAAATGACTCACAATAAGACCAAATGGTATAATTCACCCATCCATTGTTGAATGGAATGAAATACTGCTGCTACTTACTAGGTCTGTGTGTGTGTCTGTGTGTGTTCGTCCGTAATGCATGTGTGTGTGTGTGTGTTTTGTGTAACATAAGGCTGTAATGGCCAGCGACTTTGCGATATCTCGCTTCAAACACCTAAAGAAGCTCCTCCTGGTTCACGGTCACTGGTGTTACAATCGACTGGCAAACATGATCATCTATTTCTTCTACAAGAACGTGGTAACTATCTCAACAACAGTAACTAGCATGTATAGGATAAGGTTCATAGTTCATTATTCACATTAATATTCATTATTTGTTCATATTTTATTTGTTATTTATTCAATGGTTCCTGAGGTCATGCTCCTAAATCTCCCACCAGGCCTATGTCAACCTGCTGTTCTGGTACCAGTTCTTCTGTGGTTTCTCGGGCACAGCCATGATTGACTACTGGTTCATGATCTTCTTCAACCTCTTCTTCACCTCTGCGCCACCCATCATGTTTGGCATTATGGACAGGGAGGTGTCTGCCTCCATGCTTCTGCAGCTCCCAGAGCTCTACAAGAGGGGCCAGCACGCTGGGGTGAGTACCTCCTCATTCATGCTTCCACTACAGCACGCTGGGGTGAGTACCTTCTCATTCACGCTTCCACTACAGCACGCTGGGGTGAGTACCTCCTCATTCACGCTTCCACTACAGCACGCTGGGGTGAGTACCTCCTCATTCACGCTTCCACTACAGCACGCTGGGGTGAGCAAAGCCGCAAGATGTGGATGAAACCTGTATTTTCCTGTTTCTTGCTTCTGCGCTGTGCTGAATTATGTGCAATGAAAGCTTTTATTGTCAGCTGAATGTATGATCTGTCACATGACTTGTCAAGGTTGTGTTATCAGAATAATCAATCACATCGCATTTCAGGTTCTGTAATGGTAGAGCTCAGCGGAATACTGTACAGATTGCTGTTCCCATATGGCAGCAGGCCAATATTGTGATAATAATTTTTTTAAAGATGTGTTCAGTTCTGGGATCCAGAAATGGAATCAGGCTTCGTGAAAGCATACAATATCGTTCATTTGTTTCTGTGGTACATGAAGCTCAAAAGAGCCCAAACCTGCAGCTGTTACTGATAACGTTTGAAAGCATGACACTTAGCTTCTCCCACCAGCGTACATCTAGGGAAACATTAGCATTGTTAAGCATTTTACATCTGGCATGACGTCAAACAGTGTCTTAACACCACTCTGCCATGTGACTGAAGAGTTTGCTTTGTTTTCAGGGGTACCGACGCTCAACCTTCTGGATAGCTATAGCAGATGCTTTTTATCAAAGTCTCGTTTGCTTCTTTGTTCCATACTTGGTAAGAATAATAGATGAATTCTCTTGTGATTATTTTGCTTTTTTTGTGTTTACTTCCTGACAGTTTGTTGACTGATTCTCTCTGTTACTTTTCCAGACATACAAAGGCTCTGATATTGACATCTTCTCCTTAGGAACTCCCATGAACACTGCATCTCTGTTCACCATCATTCTTCATCTGGCTATTGAGATCAAGAGCTGGGTGAGTAGTTCTTGCTCTGGTTCGAAAGACTGACGTTAGTCATAGTGAGTGTGGAATCAAGACACAAATAAACCCTGCTTTTTCTTCAATGAAGCTGTTGTTCTTGATAAAGCTGTGCTTCCCAACGTTTTGAGGTTTCCACTGCCTTGAAATTTCATCTTTCCGGCTCTGGTAAACCTAATTCAAGGATGTCAAATTGTAAGACTGTAGTCCAAAAGTGTGAAGATTTCTCTGCTTAAGTACAATGTCCATTCACTGCCAGCTTCAGTAGATGTGCTGTGCAGGGAAATCACCAAGCTGTGCTACGTTCTGGCTCTCCAGGACAGTACATGGACACCTTTGACCTATTTCAGTTGATGAGTTTAATTAAATATGATAGAACAGATACAGCACTCTGAGGGGCGATGGAACAGAATAAAATTGGAATGGCATTGTACTGTAAGAGGAATGTGACTGGGAACCACCACTGGGGAGTGCTGACTTGGGCTGAGAGCCCATTATTGTCAGCCAAGCCAGTCATTTTCTAACTGCTGATTTTGGATAATGAGGTACCCGTGGTCTTAACGACTTCCATGTTTGTTTTTTGGCTGGTGTCAGACGGTGGTACACTGGGTGATTATGGTGGGCAGCATTGTAGTTTACTTCATCGTCACACTGGCCTTCTGTGCCATTTGTGTCAGCTGCAACCCCCCCTCTGACCCCTACTGGACGATGCAGGAACAATTGACCGACCCCATTTTCTACCTTGTCTGCATTTTAACCACTATTGTGGCACTACTGCCAAGGTAATTTCGTCCATTTTTTTCACTGTTTATGGTTAAATCATACATTGATCATAAGGTCACTTATGAAATATATACTTATATAAACGTATCCCATATGCATTAATGTTTGTAAAGAAACTGGTTTCCAGCGTGTGTGTTCCCGAGGTTTTTCACGAGGACTCTTTTTTATGCAGGTACACACTTCATGCCCTCATAGGAACACTAGTGCCCTCCGACCACCTCCAAGCAAGGCAGATAGACAACCTGCCCCCTCATCACCGGGACCAGTGGCTACAAGAATGGAGGAAACTCAAGGACCTGTGCGCTTCCTATACAAGCCTGTCCTCCTCTGCTGCCCGATACTCCAGCTCAGCACAAAGCCCCAGCCTGTCCCCAGTCCAGGATCCCAGCCTGTCCCCAGTCCAGGATCCCATCCTTTCCTTGGCTCAGAGCCTCAACTCTTCACTGGCCCAAAGGCCCAACCCATCCCAGAGTCAGATCTCCAACCTGTTGTTGGTCCAGGACCCCAGCAGCGTGGCCGTGTAGAGCAGTGCCGTAGCACAAGGAGGGCTGGCTTTCTCCGAACTCCGGCTGAACTCTTGGAAGACTGAACATTGCTGTGCTTTGGTAGACCCAAAACTGATTAGTATGTTTGTGCACTAAAGGAATGCCATGTGTATGAAAGAAGTTGGATGTGGGGAACATTTACCCAAAGAATCCTTACTGTGGTATTAATGCCACCAGCTGCTTCAGCTCTTGTGCAGGAATAAGCAGACTGAGAGTCTGAGGGGAGTTGAAGCTGTGTCCATTTTCAGCTACTGAATATCCTTCTTCAAACCCCCCCTGTAACAAGCCTCCCTGATAAATGTGGAAGGTTGATCCAGTGACAGGGCATGAGGTTCACTCAGGATTCAGGCTGAGGTTCATTCAGGATTCAAATTGATATTCACTAAGAATTCAGGCTGAGGTTAATTGGGGATTCATACTGAGGTTCACTTAGGATTCAGAATGAGGTTCACTAAGAATTATGGCTGAGGTTCACTCTGGATTCACACTGAGGTTCACTAAGAATTCAGGCAGAGGTTCATTCAGAATTCAGGCTGAGCTTTACTCAGGATTCAGGGTGAAGTTCACTCAAGATTCAGTCTGAGGTTCACTAAAGATTCAATTCAGGCTGAAACTATCAGGCAGCACAGTCAACGCTAGCTGATCGATACATTTCCTACAGTTTCTCAGCAAACCCTCAAAAACGAGCTGCCTCTCCAGACTGGCTGAGTTGGTGTCGTTTGCTTCTCTGGGAGAAACCTACTTGCAGAGCACATTTGTATTCAGACGCTTCGAGCTGCTCACAAAATAATTGAGGTTTGCAGACGTTACATAATATCCTGATATTTTCAGTTCACGTATCTGTGTTTAGAGCATGTTGGGCTTGATGCTGAAAGACAGAAACATGTGCATTGCACGAAGATTGAAGGGCATGTCTGGCTTTGTGTATGTGTGTGTGTGTTTGTGTGTGTGTGTATGTGTGTGTGTGTTTGTGTGTGCACATGAATAATCAGAGGATGAAAAAACAGAGCAGACACATCCACATTTGACTACTCAATTGTATCTCTGACGTCTGCCTGACGTTGTTCACTCTTGGAGTCAGCAGTGATCCGATTTTTATAGCCAGGCCAAAGGAGTATCTCTCTCCCATCTACCTCTCACTTAAGAGTCCACAGAATCTGGAGCTTGCAATAAAATGGGTCCAGTGCTGATGTGGTTCGGAGAGCTTGTTGCATTTTTATGTAATGATGTCAGAGTCTGTTTTGATGGACCACTTCTGCCCTCTTGTGTTGGATTCTTGAATTACAAACAGCCATAAGTTGGAGGCTGAGACAGTGGGAGAACAAAATGGTTGATGTTTTTAATTTCAAAAGAACAGCTTTATGCACTTTTATGTTCAGTGTTTAATGTGGTCAGTTATTTGGGACTTCATCAAACCCTTAACATTAATTAAACAACTGTACTCAAAGTTTAAGATATTTCATGCCTAATATATTCCTTATAAAGTGTAACTAACCACTTAGCAAGTGAGAAAACCATGATAATTGTTCAGGCAAATCTAACATTAACGAACAGCTATCATGTCTTGTGAATACAGTTTCACATACAAGTATTACACATCACATTATTTATATTTAAGATATATTTATTTTAGATATATTTATTAATTGTCCATTTTAAATGCATAAAAGACTTTAATTTATCTTAACCAGAGGTGGACGTTTCAGGTTAGAAAGTAAAAGTCCTTGGCATGATTTTGTTCAAGCTTCCTGGATTCTACTGATTCCACTCACTTTACTTCCTGGATTCTACTGATTCCATTCACTTTACTTCCTGGATTCTACTGATTCCACTAAGTAATTTTACTTGATGTCTTGCTCTAATTAGAAAACCCAGGAGGCAAAATCCTGGGGAGGAGTTCTACTTTCAGAACTCAGAATGTCCATCTCTGCACTTTTTGCTTAGTGGACATTAGTGTGTTGGTGTCTGGTTTACTAGTCTTAAAAATCTAATCTAGGTTTAGCCTATGAATATAAATCATTGAATGAATTTAGCCCTTTGAAATGTTTGATAGATTAGTCAGATTTGTAAAGACATTTTTAAAGAATATTTTCAGTGTTCAACCAAGGGAACACACCAGGGAATCACACAGCACAGTTTTGCCATATCCACACTGCTACTACAGAGAAGATGATAAGCTAGGGTGTTCTGCTATTACTGCTACGTTGACGCTACACACAGCACCTCAGTGTAGTGACAGGTAACTATCCATTAAAAAAAACAACAAAAAAACTACCCATATATATTTTCAAACACAGTACTTCAACTTTGCCATTACATAAAAAAATCTCACTGAAAACATTTAACAATTAGCCTAATACTGAAGCAGGTATAAAAAGTACAAAACAAAAACTGAGTCAGTCACCTAGCAGAAGGTAGAAGCTTAAAAGGTAAAAACAAAAGACTTAACTGTACTTTCCAACTACAAAGGAGGTTATGTAATCACTGTAGGACAAACTTCGAGACTGAAATTGTACACCTTTAGTAAAGTTCCACTGAGACCTGAATCTACCAGTATGGGGGTGGGTGGAGTTTGGAAGATCAACATGCAACATGACTTAGCAGAATCTCAACCAAACACATCAGAGCTCCTCTCCACAGCCTGCCCTTCATAAATGATTATTTGCTATCTTTAGTAATCCTGTTTCTCTGAACCTGAGCTTCATGAAAAACACCTCAGGTAATAAAACATAAAGTCACACTACTAGTGACTAAAATGGGATCTTGAAACAAAACTTTATACTTTATAATACCTGTCTGTCTCAAAAATAGTACGTCTTCTATCTCTCCAGAATAGTGTATTCCCTCTGCTGAAGAAGCTTGTTTTGATGAAACGTGTCCCTCTCAATGAAAACACATACCAAACCTAGTGACAGATCGACAGACCTTTTCAAATGACAGAAACGTTTGAAAAGGTCTGTCTGTCCTGTATTTTTGTAAGTGTGTGTGTCTGTGTGTGTTTGTGTGTCTTTGTTTTGGTACATAAGCACAATGAGACACACACACGTGCACATGAATACACGCTATGAATACATGTGTCTACGCACATCTGTATATCTACCATGTGGGCATCATATCAGGGAACCAGATTCGTCCAAGGTGCTTGGACACCTCGCTGGGAATCTGCTCCATGCTGTAGGTGCTGTCAGGGATCAGGACCTCCTCCATGATGGAGAGCTGGCTGAGGCGTCCGCCGCACATCCGGACGAACTCCACGAAGCCGCTGCAGGTCACCTCGCACTCGCCCAAGCCGATAGCCGTGAGGCCCCGGCAGCGCTCGGCGATCCGGATCAGCTCCTCATCCAGCGGTTGCAGCCCATTGGCGCACACCACCAGCTCCACCAGGCGCGGGCAGTTCAGGCCGATTCGCCCCAGCACCTCTTTGCTGACGGCGCGGCCGAAGTAGAGATGCGTGACGGGCGTCTCGTCGCAGAAGAACGGCTCGAACTCCTCCTCGTACAGGAAGAAGTACATGACCACGTTGACGTGGGGAGAGTGGCGGATCAGCGCGTGCCAGCTGCTCGTCCGGATGGTGCGGAACTGCGTCTGGCCCGGGTTCTCGCTCGCCACGTCGATGCGCAAGTGCTCCAGGTGCACGTGCTTCTCGGATGAGAGCGCCAGCAGGAGCTCGTCGCTCAGCAGGTGGTAGTTGAGGGCCAGCTCACGCAGGCCGTGGCACTGGTCCGCCACGCACAGGATCCCTGCACAAGAGACGAGGGAGCCCGTGGGATGGGGTGTCTGTCACTAGAGGGCGCCGTTAGAAATATCGGCGCAGCAATGCAATGAAGACACTATGAGTCTGTAGATCAAAAACTGCTCGATGCTTTCACTCTTTGTGACGTCTTACTGTAAAATTGAGTTTTTATTAAAGAAATATTAGTTATTTCTTAACAAGTAAGTTTCTTCCTAAAATGGGTTTTAAAGATATTGAATGTATAACACTGGTCAACAAATTTTAAACTGTTTATTGTTTCACAAAATAAAATATGTGGATTTTATCTTATTTTTTATGTTTAATTCAAATCCGCATTTAGAATCTTTCTATCATGCCTGGTTTGTAAGTTACAGGGCAATTAAGTTTTACTTTAAAGTACATGTCTTATTCATAAATAAGTCTGTTATTACACCTAAAATATGTACGAACCTTCCTTGAAAACGTACAATTTATGATGTTTTGCCTACCTTGGGCCTCAGGAGCATCCGTCTTCAGTGCCCAGCAGTAACCCTAGCCCTAGTCTCCCAACAAAGAGGGGACCCACTTTCTATAGTACCACTGTTCCAAATATTACATAATGACACATGAGTATCAATAAAACAGAATGGGTGATAGAGAAATTCTGAAAATATATATTCCGCATGCAAAATTACAGAATTATTGTTGACCAGTGTACTCAGCACTGAAATGCAGCTAGACTTGCAAGAAGATTCCCTCACCTTTGATGAAACTCACATGAACACTGGCACACAGATATGAATGTGCTTTTCAAGCCAAGTGTCTCTACTGGAGCCTGCACTGAACTCTTCTGAACACCTGAATCAGCTCATCAACAAACCTCTAATGAGCTGATTCAGGTGTGATCCAGAAGTGCACTGTGATAGGCTCAGAGGTGGGACAGAGACCCTCTGGTATAAACAATTCAAAGCAGATTCAAATATTAGAACACTCAGTATTATAAGTGGGTTTAATTATGCACCAAATGCAGCTGATTCATACCATAGATCAGGTCATATTGCGTACGCCCAAGTGATCAGGTCATATTGCGTACGCCCAAGTGATCAGGTCATATTGCGTACCCCCAAGTGATCAGGTCATATTGCGTACCTGCGGGTGAGACATGGGGACAGCTGCTCATCTTCAGAAGCTTCAGTGTGTCACTGTTGTTGGCCACCAGGACCTTCAGGGAAGGGTCATCAACTGGAGTGTCATCGATTTTTATGGACGACAGGGACTTGGAGTTCACAAATACCACCGTCAACGCCGACACGAAGTGTGACTGGGAAGAGAGCATGACAAGTAGAGTCAGCGCCTCGCCTTCCCGCCTCACCCTCCCGGCTTGCCCTCCCGCCTCGCCTTCCCACTGAAGTGTCAGGGGTGCAGAGCAGGATGAAGAGACGAGGCGGCCCTGGCAAGGCTGCGTTTCATACCTGAGACACGTCCATAAAACAGGGCCTGGCTGTGGAGATGAGGCCCAGGGTTTTGATGGTGCAGTTCACCAGCTGGGACAGGATGTTACATGCTGCTTCGGCGGACTCTGTACAGCTGTCCACCTATAGCACAAAGAAATTAAATAAAAATAAACAGAATAAATAAATAAACCGATAAAATACCCCCCCTCCCCGAAACAAATGGACAAAGAAATGAACATCTACATCTAAGAAAAACAGTATCACTCAAATCTGATGAAACAGATACAGAATAACTTGAATGATTTGAACAGAAGAATAACTTGAATGACTTGAACACAAGAATAACTCGAATAACTTGAACAGAAGAATAACTTGAATGACCTGCTCTTTAGTTGATTTATACCCAAATGAACTCTGCATGAGTCAAACAGTTACTGGTGGAGCTGATGTGTAGGGAAAAGAGGAGTGCTGCATTTAGCCCATACAAGACCAATGCTGGGAGACTGCTTTGATTAGGTGTTACATCGATCTACTTGTAGAGTAAGTGTGTGTGTGTGTGTGTGTGTGTGTGTGTGTGTGTGTGTGTGTGTGTAGGGGGGGGAGTTGCTTTAAATGCACTTTACCTTGAAGCTGACATACTGCAGATGTTGGGCATGTCTCTTAATAATCTGCTGGATGAGGTCTGGATGAGTCGACCTCAGGTACGATGTGGCCGGTTGGTTCAGCTCGAACTCGAAACGTGTCCATAGTTCCGGGATATGAAACACGTCGTTCCAGCAGCGGCACACAGACGAAGCCCGCGCCCGGTCCACTAAGGACAGGTACTGGAATATATGCAGTACTACATGATGAGGCAGGTTGCCCCAGTCTTGGGCGGAGTTCGGCGAGGTGGCGGAGGGTCCCTTTGGACTCTTCTGCATCTTGGCTCTTTTCTGAGGAGTAAAGCTCGTGCAGTTTGACGCGATGTTTGTTCGTGCTCGTTTCATCCTGTTGAATGGAACCGTAGTGTCAGGACTATGATTAATAATTCGCACTGGTGAAATATTTATTAGCGCAATTTAAGTGCATGGATTTAACATTATTGACTAAACTAATAATGAAACATGGGTCGCAGATTGCTTGTTGCAAATTTACTGCCTTTAACTGTCTTTATATTATTTTCTCACATGTAGTAACCCTTGCCACTGCAAATGTAAAACACAAAATAACAAATGGATAAACATTAAAAACAGTTGGAATCGACTCCTTTGGCTAAAGACTGATTAAAAAAAGAGGTCTAGAACTTACTTATCTCTCCAAAACGGTGGATTTAATTTACCACTGGCCTTGAACCATTTCCGAGGCGAATCTTTCTCCAATGCTCGTTTATGCGCACTCAAGAGCCATATCCCATTCGAAACCGCGTACTTGGCATTAGATCCAGTGTTCGACAGCTTGGTACGCAGCACGGGTAAACCAGAAGCACGTGAGCACGCGAAAACATGGATTTCACTGAACTACATTGTCTCGTCTTCCTCGCTTAGCTTTCATTTAACAAGAGCAGCCTAATTTAATTTTTCGTCTAATCATTAGTTTGCTTCGTGTCAGCATACGTATAGTTTACACATTTAACAAAAGTTTACAAAATTTATTTTCAAATTTGGAGATAACAAAGTTACGCCATTTTATGTCTGAGTCAAAATAGCCACCTACTTGCGACAATGTTTTTAATATTTCATCTCTTTTCGTTGTTTTCTTTCTTTTTCTCTTTTGCAATGTGACCAATGGGTATTTAAAGCGCTTACTGCCTCCAGAAGCGCGTGTATCCAGAAGCGCGTGTAACGCGCAGCCTACACTGAAAGTAGGTCAGTGTGTCAGAGCAAAACGTCATTCTGCTGAAAACATAATGCTGTTCAGTATAATCGGCATTTTCTATAGTCAGAGTAAAAGCCAATCAGAACTCTTCGTTGTTTCAACCTGTACAATGCACAAACAATGACTTTAAAACTGATACTATCGGGACCAATAATAATAATATTCTCACGACAATTATAATACGCAGTAATAATAAACGACAGTACTTAGTCTAAAAACTAAGTGTTAATTATTAATAGGTCTAGCCTGTGTATGACCACATCAGAAATTGTGAAAATTGTCACAGAAAGTGCTAGAACACGTGCATACAGGAATAGCGTTTGGTCTTTTCTTGCATGTAACATACACACGTCATTCAAGGCTATTCTTTAGCCTCCTGCTGTTTAATTATTTAGGTTCCTCCCAGTTTAAGAACATAAACCCAATCTGTTTTACAAGCGCTATTCAATAGAAACTGAAAATATTATTGTTGTTTTAGAGACAAATAATTGTGTGGTGTATGAATTATCTTATTCTTGCTATTTTGTTATATTTCAGGTCTTAGAATAGTTTAAATGATAGGTTCTACAAAACACATTTCATAATTCATAAGTGTTTACATAATTTGAATGTTAAAAAAGTCAAACATGCATATAATAATTCTCATGCATATAAAAATGTATATAATTAATTTGATATAAACATGCAATACAAAATATACATTTATAAATTATATGTATATATGTATATATATATTATGTTTATAAATATAGCTAAATATGATTAAATATAAAAATATATCAATATAAATTATATATATATATATAATTGTCAAATTTTATTAAAATGTATTTTAATATGTAACAATTTATTTAACAATTTAACAATATTTGTTTTTGTTTGTTTGTTTGTTTGTTTTTTTAGCACTAGTAAAAAAATTCCCTTATAAATGGTTCAATTATCCTGTCAGCAAAGACGATCGATTTGAAATGCTAAAACTTCATAGTCATGTGAAGCCTAATCATACTTTCAACCTCTAATAATTAAGAAGCAAAAATTATATTCCTGGTTTTGTTCATTCAAAAAAAAGACTGTCTATCTCCGAAAGGAACTCATATTCTGACATTTTCGTAATCAGCGTAAGCAGTGACGCAGCGACCACACTTTTATTTTAAAGTGTCACAGTCGCTCGAATGCTGCGCACTGCTGAAAATCGTAGGTCAGAGTGGAATCCTGCCACTTGTTTTGTCCAGTGTTGCGCAGTTAAGAGTATGTGGTGATCCGCACGGATACACTAGTTGGAGGAGGACTCTACCATCAGAGGTGGTAGGGCTGCTGGTAGCGAGCTAGCTAGGTAGCTAGGCGTCTTCTGCTCATCTAAGTTGTCCCGCTTTAAATTTCCGAAATTATTATGGACTGAACAAGGGCGAAGTGACAGCGTCAGGGAAGTACGCGCTTTGTTTGACTAGTTTAGTTATCCCTGGTTATGGTTTATTCAGTGCGACTGGTCTCTGGGTGTTCAGTCAGAGGAGAGTCGGTTAGGCAGTGCTCGAGCTGGCTCGCTCCGAATGTTCTCCTTAAACTGCCAGCTAAGCTAGGGATAGCTGTCTCACTGACACGCTAAGCGAGGCACAACTATTTTGCTCAAATAAATGTAGCTAGGTAGCTAACCTCGTTGTCTTAACATAATTGTGGATACTGGACTGCATCCTCAGAAAAGGTAATCTAGTCTTTTTTTTTTTTTTTTTTTGTCATGATACTTCCAAGTCTTAAGTGATTCATATCCAGATAGTTTTTAGTCATCCTAGCTTCGGTAGCTAGCTATATAACTAGCTTACTGACAGGAATTTGTAGATGGCTAAGGCATGTACCCTAACACAGAATCAACTAGAGAGCCTACCTGATTTAATCTGTAATAGTCTGTCAAACTTTGGAAATAAACTGGGCACATAAATATTAATTGCTACGTAAATAAGTTTCATACTTATTAGGGAGGTAGCTAAACATCAAAGAAACTTATAAGTTAGCAAGTCAGCTAATGTAATTTAAGTTCCTCAATCAGACATGATCTTTTAGCTATTCAAAATACTCAAGATACTTGACCCTATCCCATAGCTAAGATAACTAACAAACATTAAGGAGGCTTCTCGGCTAAAAAGACCATTGACCAGCTGAAATAACCTTAGCTGGCAAATATGTACCTAAATGTCCGTTCTTATCATAAGTAATGCAGTAAAGGTCCGTTAGAGAAATGACATATACTGAGGATTACAGAACACAGTCATGACCGTTACTTTGATCCGCGTATTTCATTCATTGTTTTAATAGCGATGTGGAAAACAGTGCAAAACAACACTGTCGGCATGGTCTTCTTCGTGTCTAAAATATTATTATTATTATTATTATTCAGAAAATCTTCTTTGCTTTCAGATTTTGATTTAGAAACTTATGCAGAAGTGTTAACACAGCTGCATAGCATGGCTGACAAAATTAAAACTAGTTTGTAATGTAAAACTCTAGTGGAGGGCTGGAAGGGAGATTTACAAAAAGCTAGTTTAATTATTATTGTATCTTGCCTGTGTATCATTGAGACCACTAGGACATTTTGGCATGCAAGTCACTAAGCCAGTTTCCTCTGGTTGGAAGATCAGCCTTTTTTGTCCTCATATGTATTCTTGTTGTAGTTTAAATACTGCATGTGACCACGACTAGTTATTGTTTTATTTTTATTTTGCACATGCCTTTATTTTCTAAGGATGTTCTTAACAATCAGTATTATTAAAATGTTTTATTGTTTTATGTTATTTTCTTGACAAGAAATTTACAACCACCCAAAAGGACAGACAAGTAAAGACTGCCAAAATATATAATTTAGCTGTTGGTCATTCAACTGTGTCTTTATCTACACCGGTGAAAGGAGGACATGTAAACCGTGCGTACGTGAGCTTTAAAGCTCATAGCTGGTATTTGCTTAGCAAGGTCATTGCTTATATCCACTGGCAGTGTGACGCTTGTTGTGCTCCCAGGTTCACCTTCAGCATTAATGTGATTGTCTACCAGAGGAAACATGACTTGGAGAGGCGACTTATGGTCAGTGACTCTACCAGTCGAAGGGATGACGTGTGGCTCCTGTGTCCAGACCATACAGCAGCAGATTGGCAAGAAGCCAGGCATTATCCATATAGAGGTAAAAAAAAAAAAAAAGATTCAGATTCCTGAACTGTCAATAATGGAAATCTCTTACGACCAGTTTGTAGCAGTGGTTTACAGTGCCAGATCTGGAGATCCTCTGGGGGGTTCAGAATTGTCCATTTTGTACATTATTCAACTCATGAATGATTGATGAGGAGTTAGGCTATGTATTAGACTGTTTCTAAGAACTCCCATTTTATAACATATCTACACCAGTACACCATCTGATCCCAAAAAGAACATCTCTAAATTTGGTGTCGCTATCATTTTTTGTTCAGTCACTATATGATTATAAGCCTTACAAATTGGAAAAGTGCCAGTAGAACATTGGCAGCTATCACCACTTGTGAAGACTCTGAGAGGGCACGGTCAGAAAAGTGCTTCTAACAGAGATCTGTTTAGCAAAGGTAAAATGTCTATGCATTGATCTTTTTTTATTTGGTTTTGTTTATCTGGTGGTGGTGGGTACACGGAGTTCAAAAGCTGTTAATGCAGGTTCTCAAATGCTTTTTACAAGTTTGTTAAAAAAAACAAAGTCCTCTGGTAGATGCTTCTTGTAACTTTATTGTTGTGGTTTTATTTGTGTTTTGATTTGATAACCGTATATCTGAAGAGGTTGGGAGGGATTTTTTTTTTCTGCTTGGCACTGAATTTGTTTTAAATGCTAAGCTAAAATGGTTTTCGTTAGTCTGGCTGTTAATTCAGAAAAAAAATGTCTCGGGAACGTTAACTTTCTCTCTCTCTTTCCTTCTTTGTAACATATTTTATTTACACATTTTAGTTTCTCTATGCCAAAGTGTTTTTTAATCTGTGTAAAGCCATTTTGTGGCAATAAAGTTGTAAAAGGTATACTATAAAGTGTCAGTGTAATACCTCTTTCACAATACCAGTAAAACGAATCATATTGTGTTTAGAAGGTTGTGTTTAGCAGAGAGAGAGAAAAATACATGTATAATAGGAGTATGTAACAACCAGTATAAATAACTAATATATTTATTTCCTGTTTTTCTTCCGTGTTATAACACTTGGCTTATTGTAAAACAAAGTAAAGCCACAGGTCAGATTTCCATGGGGTGCTGCTCTGTTTTCCAGGAAGCATTTAATGAGTGGGACGCTTGGTATCAGGGCACTGCACAGCCAGGAGTTAAAAACTCATAATGACATTTGCTAGTGTATTTCCCCTTGGCACTGTCGTGTAATTGAGAAAAGGCATTTATCTCTGTTGCTTAGGGATACGGCCAAATTGTTGTTAACTTGTTCTGCCCTTTCCTTTATTGTTCCTTCTCCCTGCAAACCCAACTCAGGCGAACAGATAATGCAGTTATGTGTGTGTGAGGAATGGAGCCTTGTTCTTACATGCACGTGTAAGAGAGCTTTGACCTTTGCGAAACAGAATCTGGTTGTGTCATTGCTGTTCAGTAGTGTCACATTAATGTCCATTACTGTCTGTTCTTCTTCTTAAGACTGGAGACAGTATAAGCGCCTCTCTTCAGTCAGTGTGAGCCACACCTCAGTGTTTTTTTTGTTGTTGTTAGTAAGACCTTGAGTATCCAGGTGGCTGGATGTATTGTAGTATTGTAGTACAACTGAAATTGGAGAAGAGGGAGAATGTTACAAGTGAAATCAGTTATTTTCTCCTAGCAAAATAAATGACATGTTGAGGTCAAGACTGGGCAGCTTTGGTGTAGCCTGTCATTAATTTTCTTAAGCAAACACAAGTGCCACAGTGGATTAGTGTAAATTAATTTACATGATTTGAATACCCAGCATTCAGTGCAGCCATGATGGTTACTATCCAGGCTTCGCCTCCAAGCTTAAAAGCATGTGACTGACTTAACTGCTCATTTCTTTTTTCTAAGCAGTCTCTCGTCAGGCACATGCTGACTAGTTGCTTTTGCAGTCACTGTGCACATGAGCTTTGTAGATCAGGTGACTTAGTTAATCACAAGCTCCTACTTTTTGAAAGAGATCATAGAGTTCAGTGGGTGGAGTGTCTGAAAGCACTCAGATGTGCACGTTTTAGAGCTGTTTATAGGGTCATCTTTGCCAGCTTTACAGCTTTTAAGGGCTTTCATTGGGCAGTTAAATATCCTGGAGGGTGTCCAATTATGAGTAGAACTAGTTAAAGTGAAGGTTGTTTCATTTATCACACTGTTGTACATCTTGTACCGCAGGTGTCCTTGGAACATAAACATGCCACTGTGATCTATGACAAAGTGCATCACAGCCTGGAATCTTTAGTGGACGCCATTGAGAACATGGGTTTTGAAGCATCTGTGGCCAACGCCACCCCAGCCACGGGCGTCCCGACAGAAAGGCGGGTGTTCCCTACGGACGGCTGCGTACCGGAGGTCCTGCGAGATGCTCTCGCCCGCCTCTCCCAGCTGAAGGGGGTGCTGGAGTCCCAGGAGAGCCCTGACGGCAGGGGCCTGGCCGTCACGTTTGCTCCAGCGCTGGTGAGCGCAGAGCAGGTTGCGGAGGTGTTGAGCAGCCTTTCGTCTGTAACCGGCCCCACCACGAACACCACAGAGCAGGAAGGAGGCCGCAGCTCCAGCGGGGTGGAAGTGGTGAAAATGCGCATTGAAGGGATGGTCTGTCTGTCCTGTACCACCACCATTGAGGGCAAGATTGGGAAGTTAAAAGGGGTGGAAAAGATTAAAGGTGATGCTTTCGATTAAATTAAAGACTATATTTCGTCATTTAGCTGATGTATATATTAGAAAAAATATTAGAAAAAAGATGAAAACCCAATTTTCTCTTTTCGTTCTAACTTTTGTCAATTGTTTTGTTTGTCAGTTGGTCTAGAGTCTCAGGAGGCCACAGTGGTGTACTTGCCTTACCTAATCTCAGTGGACGAGATAATAAAACAGATCGCCGTCGCAGGCTTCAAGGCTTTTGTGAAATCCAAGGCTCGTCAGTTACAGCTGTCCACTGTGGACCGCCTGTTGAATGCCACCTGTCACACTCCCTGCCCTCCTGAGGAGGGCACCACTAAGCTGCCTGTAGTCTCCTCCACCACCTCCACCACCACCGCACTGATAGATGTGACGGGAATGCACTGCAACTCCTGCGTAGTGAACATCCAGGACAATATAGCCAAGATGATAGGGGTGAGTTCTGTGCATGTCTCCTTGGAGAAAGGACAGGCTGTCATCCAGCACGACCCGAGCTCGGTTACTGCCGTGGACCTGCAGAAGGCCATCGAGGCCTTGCCGCCGGGGAAATTTAGAGGCCGACTGGCCTTTCCAGATGCTGCCACGTGCACGGCCCCCTCAGAGAAGTCCAGCGTGCCGCGCCCTGACCCTGCCTTCCTGCAGCCCCTGGCAACCATGGTGCAGATCCACATCGAGGGGATGACCTGTAACTCGTGTGTGCAGACCATCCAGGATACCATCTCTCAGAGGAAGGGCGTCCGGTCCGCGCAGGTGTCCCTGGCCAACCATCGGGGAACGTTCGAGTACGACCCGCTGGTACTCACACCGGAGGAACTGCGGACGGCCATTGAGGAAATGGGCTTCGATGCTTTTCTGCCTGGTAAGCCGTAGTCCTACATTTTGTTATTTGCAGTCTGGATTTTGTTATAACATGCTAAACTGTAAGTACCTTTTTTCATTCTTTAATTGAAGCCCATTTTTTTGATTGAGACTTAAATTTTTCTGTCTGGTGTTTTTAATCTATGTCCAGATAAAATACTTTGGTCCAAAGTGGAACTGGCTGTCACTTTGAAATTCAGAAGTCAGACAAGTAATTGAGATTGTGCTGCTAGTTAGCAAGATGTCATGCTGACTGCTAACATGTTTAATACTGGTAGCATTGGCTGGTTTCACTGTCTACACATTGAAATATTCCTGAATACTCCCCCAAAATATTTTATTCAACGTTTACAGTAATTTAAAAATAAATTTAAAGGTTGTTTGTGTGTGTTGTCAAATACTTTTACAAAAAAAAAGACCTTTCTCAGACTTTCAAATGGTAACTGCAGATCATAATTTTGCATCATCTGAAAATTTAAAAATAACCCAATACTATTTAAACCACTCTGAATGCTAAATAACATGTTTTACAGTTCAACGCTGAATTATCTTTAATTGCTGCGTAAATAATACAGGCCATGGCCTTACAGTGAAACTAAATACAGCCTGCTCTTTCATTTCTTTCTCATGTGATAAACAGAGACGAACTCGCTGGTGGCAGCAGAGGCGAAAAGCCCTCCATCTGCACGCAGCTCCCCCTCGTCCCCTGCGCTCTCACACATAAAGGAGAAGGAAGCGGAGAATGACGTGGACTCATCGCCGAGCGCACACTCAAAGTGTTTCATCCAGATTGGGGGCATGACCTGCGCCTCGTGTGTGGCCAACATCGAGAGGAACCTGAAAAATGAACACGGTGAGCCCAGCGGGGCTTAGAACCTTCAGTGGGCGGGGCTTAGAACATTTAGTGGGCGGGGTTTAGGACCCTCAGTGGGCAAGGCTTCCCAGAAGTGCTGCCTTTGAAGGGTGGAGATTGTATGACGACACGTAAAGGAATGTCTCTGCTCCAACTCGTTACCTCACTGAACTGAATGAACAGAAACCTGCACAAAACCAGTTGGACTGCAAATTTGATTTCAATGAGCAGCTCCACAAGCTTTTCTTTCACTGTTAGATAGAAGGGGGAGGGTTATTTTAAGATACAGTCAAGTAGGTAAAGAGAGCCATGGTACCAGATGCATTGTTTTTGCTGGTCTTATGTCAGCAATCTTGCAAATAAAAAGATTGTTTCCTATAGTGAGTGACTTCGGTGTTGAATATAGCAGTGATGCTGAACATCAGAAACGTGAGTGGATGTAAAAACTGATGCAGGGTGTGGTTATGTAGCCTTACAGTGTGGTGGTTAAATAACTGTGTTAGTGTCTTCATTAGTCTCATTCATTGGTCTAACGTGAGTGAATTGTGATTGTGAAGGTGTCCACTCTGTGCTGGTGGCACTCATGGCCAATAAAGCAGAGGTCCGCTACAGCCCAATGCTCATCGACCCTCTGAGGATAGCCGAGTGCATCAGGGAACTGGGCTTCACTGCGTCCGTCATGGAGAACTACGACGGCTCCGATGGCAGCCTCGAGCTCGTGGTTGGTGCCTGTCTGACTCGCCTCATAACATGGTGGAAGGGTAGAGTCTCCGGAGTAAAACGTGACTGCTTTGCCTCTGTGCTGAACAGGTCAGAGGGATGACGTGTGCCTCCTGTGTCCACAAAATCGAGTCCAACCTCATGAAACGGCAGGGCATCATCTATGCTTCTGTTGCCTTGGCAACCAATAAAGCCCACGTCAAATATGACCCGGAAGTGACAGGCCCACGGGATATTATCAGACTGATGGAGGTGAGGTTTTGAGGTTCCACAGTTTATTATCTTATTAGTTACATGCTTGGAGTCAGAATATATTTACAAAGAAATCTGTTTGTAAAACAATTAAACTAAATGTGGATCAGTGTCATAAAACATCTTCAACTGTGATTGTTGATCTAGGATATGTGGTGTTGGTTGTCAGTTACCATAATAATAACAATGATAACAATGATGATAATAATAATAATATAAAGTTCTAATTATCAGGTCCATGTAAAATCCATGCACTTTCCTCCTGCCTTTGTGCCTTTGTGCTTCAAGTTGTGGGTCATTACATTCATGAAGGCCCCTCCCATCTCATGAAGGCCCCTCCCATCTCACGAAGGCCCCTCCCAATTCATGTCATGGTTTGGGTTTTCTTGGGGGGGAAAAAATCATGTGAAAAATCTTATAGCTCTACTCTAAATCCTTTTTTTTAGTTATGAATTTTTGAAGTTTGTCCATTGATTGAGTTGGAATTTGTACTGAACATCCAAGAAACCCTAAGAATAATTTGACATGTATTCATATAAATATTTAATATTAATATAGGTTTATCACATTTAGAACATTGGTGCCACTGAAGCCACAGAATCTGAATATAGCTTCAGAGCTGAAGAAGAGATTATTCTTTAAGAGATCGACTATATTTTCCCAATAATTATTCCGATGTCTTTAAAGTATTTTTATCTGCATTTTCAATATATAAAGAAATTAAAGATGCCGTAATATTAATTCATCATTGAAATAAAATTTGTAAAATACATAGTTTTCATATTTTTTAATGGCTGTAATATATTCTGTGGTATTATTTCAAATGTAGATGTTTTTATTTGTTGAAATCTGGATTTTTCTGTTTCTGTGTTGTACTTTCTCAGCCTGTTTTCCACTGGGCTTAAGAAATGAACAAGTTTTGTCTTGCTAGTAAATGAGTACATCCATCTGAATAATTTTATCACAGCAAGTCTGGGCTAATCCCACCTGAAACAGGTCTGGGTTTATTGCAGAGTGGAACGCTTTATACCCAGAGGTGTTTTATAATAATGGCTCAAACATTAAGCAGTGTTATGTGACCATGAGAACATGGAGTTCTGCTCTATTGGAAAAATGCCTACAAGAAGAGGGATACTGTCACAAGATGGCCTGCAGGCCTCCACCACACAGCCTGCAGAGTTTGTGAAATACAGCTTTCTTCAAACACAATGCTCGATTTCAGTTTTAATACATTTGTAATACATTTGTATAAGATGTGTAATATTTCAATTTGTAATATTAAATTTCATGTTCCTCTGGGTTTGTTCACTATTACCAGTATAGGAAATGATTGTTTACAGAAAATCATTAAATTGCAGAGTAAACTCCCATCTTTATTTCATTAAATTGCAGAGTAAACTCCCATCTTTATTTCATTTATATATTGACAGCAAATGTTATTATCTCCCATAAAACTGTTTCAAGCAAAATGAAACCACCCTGGGGGGGGATATACAGTCAAAATATCAATGGTGGCACTAAATAACTTGGAATCAAAATTTGGTTGAAATACTAGAGATGATATAACATTTTTATACAAAAGAAAAATCTTTGTTTTTCTTTTCATTTGGTTACTATAGTACATTCGGAAACAAATTTTTACATGAATATATGTGAAAAATAGGCAATTGGTACACATACAAACAATTGCAATAGTGATGAAATTCAGCTTAGATGGGCAGTCTTCAAAAATCACGTTTAAAAAAGTATTGGAGTAGAGGTATAGGATTTTAGAAGGTGTCATTAATTTAATACAAGTTTTCACTTGAATTTCATAGAAGTTTTCATGTGACTTTTTCCCCCAAAATCCATGACATGAACTGCAAGTTGGTGTGCAATGATACTCTGGTGCTTCTGTTTGACAGAATTTGGGATTTGAAGCATCTTTGGTGAAAAAAGATCGTTCAGGAAGTCATCTGGATCACAGCAAAGAGATACAGCAGTAAGTGAACGGCCCCTTGTTTATCTTGTAGTGATTTGAATATGTGTTTGTTTAAAGTTGCAAAAGCCAGGAATTCCCAGTGTAAATTTCCCAGCAGTCCTCTGGTGATCCCTGAGTGGAGTTAGAGTTGACCAGGCGTACCATTATATGAGATGTTAACAAATTTGGACAAGTGCTGTAATTCCATAAGATTAGAGTTGCTGATGACGGTGCACATTTTTGCAAAGCAAATATAAGTTTAGGTTTGGTAGTGATGACTGGAGTAACTGTACTAATGATGAAATTGCTCATCACTGATGTTTAGAATGGAATGTTATCCCAGTCTGATCATTTAAGTGAATTGAAAAGTGTGTGAATTTGAGTCTTAAGTGCATATTGGTTAATGTATACCATATTTATGGTCTCTCTTGTCCTCAGGTGGAAGAAGTCCTTCCTTATCAGTTTGGTGTTCTGTGTTCCTGTTATGGTGATGATGATCTACATGATGGTGGTGGATCACATGATTGAGGTGTCGCACAACCACAATGCCACAGCTGAGGACAGGCAGATGTACCACTCCAACATGTTCCTGGAGAGACAGCTCCTCCCAGGCCTGTCCATCATGAACTTGCTCTCCTTCCTCTTCTGCGTACCTGTGCAGGTACATCACAGCCCAGCTGTCAACACCTGCACCTCATTCTGCTTGTTCATTGATCAATGAAGTAGCCGAATAAAAAGTTGGACTTTGGGAGAGTGATGTATAGGTGCTTATAGATTTGCTTGCTTAGGAAGAAAAATGATTCAGAAATTTGGTGATTAAGAAATCTATTCACTAGCACTAGTAATACGTGGATTCTGCTCACACTGAAGTGACTTTCAGTGATTAAAAAATCTTCTAGATGACATTTGTACAGCTGATGAATGTAAACTGTGGAAGTTAATCCAGGCAGTTAATATTCAGTCTCTCATCTTCTGCAGTTCATCGGAGGCCGTTACTTCTACACGCAAGCATACAAAGCGCTAAAGCACTGGACCGCCAACATGGACGTGCTGATAGTCCTGGCCACTTCCATAGCCTTCACCTACTCTGTGGTCATCCTGATGGTTGCCATGATTGAACAGGCGAGAGTCAACCCCATCACCTTCTTTGATACACCACCTATGCTCTTCGTGTTTATCTCCCTGGGCAGGTGGCTAGAGCAAATAGCCAAGGTACAGCCCCGTCACACAGGTCGATAAACTGCCATATGTGCATATTTGTTTTTGAAGTTGACTTTGAGACCCCATTGTTTTGAAGCAAATTTCTTATCTAGAATGTATTATTTAATATTTGAGATTGTTTAAGTATTTAGAACATGACTGTTGGTTCAGCTCTTGTCTGTTGAAGGGGGTATATACATCTTTTCCATGTTTTTGGCTGAAGATGTGGCAGGGATAGTACTTTGTTGCTGTCAATTTCAAAATGTTGGTCATTTATAGTAAATTGCATCTTCAGTGCAGATCAAGTTTAATCTGGTTTTGACACGAGTTTAGAAGTGTTTTGGATTAAGTTGGCATGCAAAACATTCTCACCTTTACGAATATTTGTAGAATGCATTACTGGAAGTTACTGTAACAACACTGATTACTTTTTGAAAAGTTTGTTTGCATTAGCTGTGTTGATATGCTCTTCCAAATTGGCTGTTTTTTTTTTTAAAATGAGCATTTCTGTCCCTTGGGGTTTGACTTAACACAGAGTAAGACGTCAGAGGCTCTGTCCAAGCTGATGTCCTTACAGGCTACCGAAGCCACTGTCGTCATCCTCAGTGGAGACACAATGACTGTGCTGAGGTGCGTCTTTCTCTTCTCTCCTGCTTTAACTCCAGCTCTCTGCTGTGGACACAAAACATCAAGGCCACTACAGAATCCCACTGGTCTTATCCATGACACAGGAATTCATGAAATATTTCCTGTTTTTGCCTCCAGGTGTAATGTCATTGTTGATCACTTCTGCCTCTAAGGACATTCACTCCTAATGAGGTTTTTAGGAATCTAAGACTCCAGACTCCAACCCTCTTTCACCTTCTTTACAGCTGAAATCAGACTCCAGCCTTTTCACCTTCTTTACAGCTGAAATCAGACTCCAGCCTTCTTTCACCTTCTTTACACCTGAAATCGGACTCCAGCTCTTTTTCATCTTCTTGACTTTTTAGTCCTGTTCAGGATCCTCTTGTTCTGTATCTGTAGTCACTAGGGGTAACTCGCACACCAGTCCCTCAAATCTTGTGTACAAATCAGTGTTCCATCTTTGATGTTTGCAGCCAAAAGAGTTTCTAAATCATTTTAGGCATCTTTATCACCAGTTGTTGCTATCCCACAAATTTTTAAGTCAGCACAATTTGTTTGACCCTTTGTTTGTCCCTCTTCCCCTGTCTGTCTCTGTCCCTCCCCTTCCCTGTGTGTCAGTGAGGAGCAGGTGGACGTGGAGCTGGTGCAGAGGGGCGATGTAGTGAAGGTGGTTCCTGGAGGAAAGTTTCCAGTAGACGGGAGGGTGATTGAGGGCCACTCTATGGCAGATGAGTCCCTCATCACAGGTTAGCCATGACCTTGCCATGACTTCACTAAACCCTTATGTGCAAATGCCCAAAGGTTACAAAAAGGGTTACAAACACCCCAGAATCTCCTTCTAACTGTCCTGCTCCTTGTGAAGCAATTCGATCATTTTCAAATGAATCAGTAATTACCTTGTTTTTTGTACTGGTTGACAAAGTTACGTTGTAATATGGGATCACTTTATCATAGAAAGTGCTTTCTGCATTTTTGTTCTGTATTTATTCTGCTGGAACATTGAGCATCAGGTAGTTAAAACAGTCTGTGGTGCTCCAGGTGAAGCCATGCCTGTAACCAAGAAGCTCGGCAGCACGGTGATTGCCGGCTCCATCAACCAGAACGGCTCCTTGCTGATCCGAGCCACGCATGTGGGAATGGATACCACCCTCTCCCAGATCGTCAAACTGGTGGAGGAAGCCCAGACCTCAAAGGTGTGGCCACCAGAGGAATCCTCCTCCCTACACAGGGCTTCTGCAGTCTCTGCGAGAGAAATGTTTACATCATGCAGCTTTGTGTTAAGATATCTGTTGGGTTTAACATGCTAAATATTTAGTACGCTCTATATGCAGTATTTTCAGTGGTTTTCATCTGTTTGTTTTTATTTAGTCATTATTATAAAATTCATATGCAGATTACAGTTGAGGTTTGGACAACAGATTTCTTTCTCTGCTTTCATTTTCACGGAGCTTTACTGCCCATCTCGTTTTGGGGCTTGCTTTGAGTGACAGTGGCTGTATCAGCTGATAAAAGCATGTGCTTACTTTAAAGAGAACGTTTGCTGGTCTAAACCATGACCATGTGCATTTGTTTGAGTTCTGACCTGCACCTCCTTCATCCTCAATTCCAGGCTCCTATCCAGCAGTTTGCAGATAAGATCAGTGGTTACTTTGTCCCCTTCATTGTGGCCATCTCCGTGCTCACCCTCGTCTCCTGGATCATAATCGGATTCGTGAATTTCTCTCTGGTGGAGAAGTACTTCCCTGTGAGTGCTGCAGTGCCTCTGGCTCTGGGGAAATTAAACAAATACACCCTGTTCCAGATGACTTGTTCTGCCTTCCCAACTGTCCTACATTTCTTCCCTTGACTGAATGTTTGTGTTGTTCATACATGATGGAACATTGCCTGTAGTGTGTTGCATTTGTAGCTGTACATAACGGCAGTACATGCATTTATACTCTGGCTACCTATCATGAACTTAGAGTAAGGATTATGGTATTGTAAAGTGGTAGATGTTAGCTCTTTTATGTAGCAAAGGTATTTGAGTAGTGTACCTCTTGGGTAATGTGGCCCTGAGCAGTTATCTTTGTGGATGTGCCTTTCAGGGATATGACAAGAGCATGTCCGAAGCAGAGGCTATCATTCGCTTCGCCTTCCAGGCCTCCATCACTGTGCTGTGCATCGCCTGCCCCTGCTCCCTGGGCCTGGCAACCCCGACAGCAGTGATGGTGGGCACAGGAGTGGGTGCTCAGAATGGAATCCTCATCAAAGGAGGAGAGCCTCTGGAAATGGCTCACAAGGTGAGGGAGCAGGGGGCTGTGTTTCAGAGCACTGGACCCAGCTGGATTTACTGAAAAGCTGAGGCATAAAGGTATTACTCTGCAATAGACTTATTAGAACTGCCTTGACGATAGGCCTGTTGTATTAATGGACTGAGGTTTGTGAGCCTATAACAACTTCTGGAGATTCTTTTTTGTTTGTTTTTTAAAAAAATATTTATTTCATATTTTTATATGGATTTATTTGTAATATTACTTATTTTTAATATCTCTTTCAATCTCTGTGTGTTTGACCACACAAGATGTTATGTTTGTTTTTACCTTTCTCAGAATGCATAGAGTGTTGAAGGGAATGAAGTTTGTTCTTTCTCTCAGATTCAGTCTGTGGTTTTTGACAAAACGGGCACCATCACGTATGGAGCGCCCAGAGTGGTGCAGGCGAAGATCTTGGTGGAGGGCAACCGGATGCCACGCTCTAAACTGCTGGCCATTGTGGGAACTGCAGAGAACAGCAGCGAGCATCCACTAGGGGCCGCCATTACTCGCTTCTGCAAACAGGTTTGCCCCATTTGTCTTCCACCCTCACCAATGCTTCGATTCATGCTCCTGACCAATCTGGCCATTGGCCATGTGTGTTGGAGTCGGGTGGAGCTCGGTTTCACTGTGGGATCTCCGTGTTCAGGAGCTGGGCACGGAAACTCTGGGCACCTGCACGGACTTCCAGGCGGTTCCGGGCTGCGGAGTCAAGTGCCAGGTGAGCAACATGGAGAACCTGCCGAGGAGGGACGACAGCGACAGTGAGGAGAACCAGCAGAGCGCCACACTGGTGCAGATCAGTGACTCCAGGGCAAGCTCCAGTGCACACCCACTCATCATGGAGCCAGAAACACTCAGTGAGTCCTTACAGCAAGGCCTGCTTACAGTCAGCTGCTCTAACATTCACATGACATCCAGTCCGCTCTAATACCCTGAGCTCCTCATAAATGTGCTCAGAAACATGTCAAGATGTGTCTCTGGAACAGTCGTTGAGGGTCTACTGAAGCTTCAGCAAAGTAAATCCAGAACCAGTATGGGAACAGTATATAATATCCCTCTAAAAACTAGCAGAAATGTGTTACATTGTGCATAGATTAACCCAAAGCTGATATCAGGAATGTGCTACAGTGTTGAATAGGAGTAGTGAATGTCACTGTACTTCATTTTATCTTGGTGCTGCCTTAGGTGTTAATGTTGATAATCACTGATCAAAGCTATTATTACTATTGTCGTTTATTTTCTTTTATATACATTGTTATCTATTCCCAATATGTAGCATGTATCACTGCGATGCATTGTAACCTACATTGTTGTACGTCATACACTTTATGGTTGCCAAGGTAAACAAGACTGAAGAGGGACAATAATAATAATAAAAGTAATGATAGTAATAATAATAATTTCCCAAAATGTTCTTGCAAACATTTCATGCAGAATTACAGATGTGAATACCAATAATATCCCAGGATTCTTTTCAGATTAATTTGCTGCCAGATTAAGACAAGGCCTTGGGTTCTATTTCTCAAAATTAGTAGTAATTTATTCCTCATCAAAATGCCTTGAAATTATAATAATGTCTGAAATTGCTTTTATACCACAAACTCGTGTTTGTTTACTGTTTTTCTCAGTAGTGATGCCAGGTGTGTTGACCGCGTGTGTGTTTGTGTACTGAAGCCAGGTGTGTTGACCGCGTGTTCTTATGTGTTGTGCTGTGTCAGCTCAGTCAGTCTCGTACACGGTGCTGATCGGGAACAGGGAGTGGATGAGACGAAACGCTCTGCACATCCGTCCCGAGGTGGACGAGGCCATGACGGAGCACGAGCGGAGGGGCCGTACTGCTGTGCTCGTGGCTGTGGACGGTGAGTGGAGACGCGGGAGCGACTCTTCCATGCCAGGCTCTCACTCTTGTTTTTAGTGTAATTTATCCTGCACACTCAACTCCCACGTGCCTCCGTGTTGTGTTCCCTCACGTGTTTCCCGCCCTGCTCAGGTGTGCTGTGCGCTATGGTTGCCATAGCGGACACGGTGAAGCCCGAAGCGGAGCTGGCCGTGCACACCCTCACCTCCATGGGCCTGGAGGTGGTGCTGATGACAGGCGACAACAGCAAGACGGCGCGGGCCATCGCTGCGCAGGTGCACAGCTCCACCCTCCCTCCACCCTCCTCATGTTTCAGCACGGCGTTCGCTTACAGTTCAGATCCCTCCCCTGTGAGGTCACTCTGAAAAGTCAGGGTCAGACTCAACATGGATCTGTGTAGCTCCTCTCTGAGATGTTCTGAGAAACAAAACCGCTCTGCTTAAAGCGCTTAAATTATGTAAAACAGTCTGCAACTAAACTTTTGTTCAGCAGGTGGCGCCATAACATTAAATCCTTTTTTAAAATATCTTGGCAGAGAATACAGTGATGTTCAAAACTCCACAACCAATGCACCTGTTTCTTAATCACCATGGAGTCTAATTTATTAAAATATTCCTGTAACTTTCCCAGATGGAAAAAAAAAATAATAAATTTACATAGTAAGTAGAGATTTGGTCCCTGACCTTGTTGGCACTGGCGTCGTTGGCATAGACTGGCCCTGGTTGGCACTGAAGCGAGACCCCTGGTGTCTGTGCAGGTGGGCATCAGGAAGGTGTTTGCAGAGGTGCTGCCCTCCCACAAGGTGGCGAAGGTGGAGCAGCTGCAGCAGGCGGGGAAGCGCGTGGCCATGGTGGGCGACGGGGTGAACGACTCGCCCGCTCTCGCCATGGCCGACGTGGGCATCGCCATCGGCACTGGCACAGATGTGGCCATCGAGGCAGCAGACGTGGTGCTCATCAAGGTGACCACACTGAAACACCGAGCACACTGCCACTTCGTCTGGTTTGCGTTTACGAACTTTAGTTAATATTTAAAATTTCTGCATTTGGACAGGAAGTCATATGTCAAAGTTTATGTACCCACAAATCATTTTTCGTTTAATGTTAATCGACTGTTGTGTTTTTGCTTATACTCTCTGAAACTCTTTCTTTTATAGAATGATTTACTTGATGTGGTTGGGAGCATCGATTTATCAAAGAAAACGGTCAAAAGGATCCGTATCAACTTCATATTTGCACTGATCTACAATCTTGTGGGAATTCCTATTGCAGCTGGTGAGCACAAATGTTCAACATGTTTGCTTTGAATCTAAATGTATCGTGTCTCTCATCTTGTTGCCAACTAGACGAGTGTCATGCATGGCAGGGGTTTACCGAGCACCAGCACCATACCAGAAACAAATATTACTGAGTACCAGCACCATACCAGAAACAAATATTACTGAGTACCGGCACCATACCAGAAACAAATATTACTGAGCACCAGCACCATACCAGAAACAAATATTACTGAGTACCAGCACCATACCAGAAACAAATATTACTGAGTACCAGCACCATACCAGAAACAAATATTACTGAGTACCAGCACCATACCAGAAACAAATATTACTGAG
>JAOYMR010000006.1:19103812-19139250 GCA_025802075.1 Tenebrosternarchus preto | reverse complement strand
CAGCACCATACCAGAAACAAATATTACTGAGTACCGGCACCATACCAGAAACAAATATTACTGAGTACCGGCACCATACCAGAAACAAATATTACTGAGTACCGGCACCATACCAGAAACAAATATTCACACACAACTTCTGGTCAAAGCCAAATGAGGCACTGCTTCCTCCAAGACAGTGACTACTGAAATCATTTTAACAGTAATTTTGTGCATAAATATGTTTCCATATTATATTTTTACAGTCAATCGGTGAATCTTCACCCATGGGGAAAGTCCAGACATTTGGCTTTGTAATTGTTAGGGTTAAGCATGTTATGATGCCACAACTCTTATCTCCATTTTATAGAATGGACAGGTATAGATGTAAAATCTGATTGGTCAAGCAGTGTTTCCTTTTAGTTTCTAGTTTTAGTCATGGTTATTATAAGCCCACCATCTAAATATAAGATTTATTGGTGATGTAAGTGTTACTCAGTGTACTGTGCAGCACGATTTGCAGAAAGTTTATCTGGATTATTTTACTATTCAAATTTTCAGTTGTGTTCCAGAGATAGGTAAGTGTAATGTAAAAAGTCTTGCACAAGGACTGTTATTAGTATATCACAGAGCACTTACCCAGATGGGACTGAACCCCATACCTCCATGGGAGGGACAGAGTTGTTGCCCTCTACACTGTATCAAAAGTTTTATTGTGTGAATCACATTTGAAGTTTTTCTCATTAGGAAAAGACCAACAGTCATAATGGTTAACAACAGATAACCGTGGTTATTACCACAGTTTTATGAGACATTTACCTAAACATCCATGTGTTTTCACTCTGATTATTTTCGCTATGGTAAACTGCATGTCACTGCTGTAAATATCAAAGAAATCAAAACAATCAAATGTTTAAAAAGGTACCCAGAGGGTGCATGAACCCTTTGTGACCCTCCCGAGCCGGTGCTCTGTTGAATCCCATTCTCACGTGGATTGCTCTGAGGCTGTGCTGATCCTGCCACGCTCCTGGTTTAGTTACACCGGTTTCTGTTTGCAGGTGTGTTTCTGCCCATAGGCCTGTTGCTGCAGCCCTGGATGGGCTCTGCTGCCATGGCAGCATCCTCTGTCTCTGTGGTCCTCTCCTCCCTTCTACTTAAATGGTGAACAACCCTTATATTTCCTACACACTACACAAAGATGTGCTTGCAGAGATACATTACAAGTTGTTACAGGTTGTAACATGGTCTTGTCTGTGCAGCAGACACTCTTTTTGCCTTTCTGACAGTGTGTGATTGTCTTGTACTTCTTTAGCAGGTTATATTTCATGATGTACAGCAGTGGAATCATTTTAAATTGTTTTCTTAAGTCAGTTTCTGTAAATAAGTTTCTGCAAGTAAATGTCCTTAATGACACTATTTTGAAATTGGGAAATGTTTTTACTTAGAATAAAAAAACAATAGAATGAAAAAATAGTAGAATAGATTAAATGGAATAAAACAAAGTACATTTTTCTTATACATATAAATAGTAAAACCAGAGAAACAGGTCATTTTGTAGTAGTCTTTTAATTCTTTCCAGAACTGTACTGCTCATCATTATGTTAGTTTACCCTTCAGGAAGCTCTAATGCCCAGTTTGTTTCTTAACATGGGTAACGTCCGGTCTCCCTTTGCTCCTGTTTCCATAGTTACACTAAACCCAGTGCTGAGAAGCTGGAACAGCAGTTGGTTGGGCAGCGCAAGCAGGGCAGCCTATCAGAGGTCAGCGTCCACATCGGCATGGGCGAGCTCCGGCGCCCCTCACCCAAGCTCAGCCTGCTGGACCGCATCGTCAACTACAGCCGAGCCTCCATCAATTCCATTCGCTCCGACAAGCACTCGCTCAACAGCATGGCCCTGAACGAGGCCGACAAGCACTCGCTGCTCGTGGCAGGTGCCCATTGTGAGGAGGAGATCGTGTGAAGGGGCGGGGCTTAGCAAGATGGGGCGGGGCTACCGCAGATTCTCAGTGCCTGCAGGGGCGAGGCCAAAGGCCAAGTCTCCATTGTGATTTCATTAGCAATCAAAAATCCATCTGCACCAGCCCCTCTGAGAACCCCGTGCCTAGACTTCAGCAGCTCCAAGCTTGCTCTCTGTGCAAGTTTTAGTCCCTATGGAACCCTGTTTTTAAATGGAGGGAGCTTGGTGCCTGAAGTCCTGGGGACAGAGTAGGAACCAATGCAGATGGAGGATGGTCATGTGGCTCTGCTCTAAAGACAATCTACATGTCAACCCAAAGAATTTTGGGCACGCCACATTTTAGCCTGTCTATTGAAGTCTTTTATTTCTGTGAATATTATTGTTTTAGGATTTTAATTCAAAGAATATTTATAATATCCTTTATTTATACTTTGTCTTGTAAGTAATGGATCAAAGTCAAGTTAAATGATTTGATTTATTTATCCAAATATTTTTTTCTGTGTCACTTTTGTTACTTCACACTGACTGGGAGTGATAGTAGTGGCAGTAGTAGCGAGGGCCTGAGTGGCCCCCATCAGGAATGGCTAAAACACTTCGCTTTGCTTTTAAGCAACAAAGTCACATTGATGAAAACATGCTGTAGTTCATCACGTTTATTTAATGGCCGTTAACTCAGTGTTTGTTCTTTGATGGCCCTGGTGCTGTGACTGAACTCAGCCTGGCTCTTGTTTCTGGGGGCCTGTCAGGTTAACACGATGATGCAGACACCACACATTCCAAAGAAAACATTTTGCCTGAAAGGTAGAAGCAAAAACTGTTGAGCAACTAGGAAGACTTGCTTATTAATAACATAGTACTTTATCAGCCTTAAAGAACAAACACCTTTACCAATCCTGCAAGCTGTCTCTGTTACCCCATTCACTGGGTTTAGTGCGTCCATTACTGTCAGTAATGTCAGTAATGAACGAGCTGGTAAATCAAGACCTTGCTGAATCCATTTGAAAGAAGGGTAAATTGAATGTCTGCTAACGAAAATACTTTAAATTACAAAGCGTCCATTTTTTCCAGCTGTTTATTTTATGCCACCACAATAACTGATAACAGCATCATTGCCAATCTGATGCTATATTATGATCTCCTGTAACTCATCAGAACTCAACAATAACTAGCTGTTGTTTGGACAGTGTCATGTATTTGTGCACCTAAATGAAGGGAGGTCTCTTGAGGTTCAGGAATTTCATACAGTGACCACACATACTACAGTGACCACACATACTACAGTGACCACACATACTACAGTGGCTTCTTCCACTAAACATAGAAGATGGCTGCTAATGGAAGTGATGTTGTAGCTAAGTGTGACGAGCACAAATGAAAGAGCCAGGCAGTATTGTTTGAATTCTGTTTTAGAAATGGTGTTAATTAAAACTTTTAATGTGACTAGTGATACGTGAAACTGCCCTCTTGTGGACTTCTGACCATAGGTGTGGTGTCACAGAAAACTGTACTTTGGTCCCATTTTAAGAACACAAGCATTGTAGTGTCTTGTGTGGCTGAAAAGGTCAGACCTGCTTAGTTTTAAACAATGTTGCGATAAAGGGAGCTGCTCATTTAACTTCAAACAATGCATCTGGTTGTAATGTTACATATTATGTATGTAAGCTGCAAGAGTTAAGAGGCCTGCATTTGGTCATAATGTCTGTCCTTTATTAACCCAACTCTGCTTAATGCTTGGATCATCATAGTCAAAGCTCTACAACTCATCCTACATGCAGCAAGTACTTTGGATAAAGCCTACAATACATTTCATTTCTATATAGTCTGCAGATGAAATATAGTTAATGAAAACCAGAATAAAACAGGCATTTGAAGATCATGTATACTTGAAAAATTTACGAGGGGACATGCTTAGATTTCTCTTTTATGTCATATTTATAGCCTGGCCCTGCAGGCACTTATTTTATTGAAGGACACACCCTAGAAATTGGCTATAATGGGCCCAGGTTCAAAAATGATTTGTTAAGTCACTGACAGTTGTACAATATGTTATGACCAGCCACTAGGGAGACTTCTGATCCTTCAACCATATAGTAATTGATTATAAAGTGTCCTCTGGGGTGTGTGCCTTTTTCAGAACAGTAAACTCGTGAAATATGCTTGTCCCATGCTTTCTTATATTATTCTCTTTGAAGGAGAAGCAATGGGGAAAGGGGGCTTTGGACAGAGGAAGTTGTTACTGTGCCTTTTTTATAGATTCACTTTTTGAAGGATTATTAAAGGCCACAGTGAAACTGAAGGGTAGGCGTCCTGCAAAATCAATGCATTATCTAGTCACCAGTGGTTTGCTAGTCACCAGTGGTTTCTATTCACTCTGCAGGTTTCCTATTTATTGGTCTTCTTTCATGTGTTTTCTTAGGCTGAATTCTGAAGCTGTGATTTAACGAGATGTTTATGTCTGTTTGGCATGTTTTATACTTGTGTAATATTCTGTTAATAAACTTCAATGTATCAGCTTCATTTTACTTTTTTTTTTTTTTGAGAACCGATCAACTGATGGACGTAGTTAATTTTTAATATCCAGTGCTGTTCTCATTCTCTTTTTTGTTGTTGTTGCCTTTAACCAAGAAAGGACATATTTTATAAACGTATGGTCAGTTTTCTTCTCAGCATGCTAATGTTTTAGCTTTATTGATTATAGATCACATACTTGTGCAAAGTGCAAAAAAAAAGAAGTAGGAGTAAACTGCAGCATAATCTGTGTCAGTCCAAAAAGACACGTGTCTCAGAATACACATACACACACACTCCCAAGTCTGTGGGACCTCCAGATTCAGACAGATAAACTAGTAGCAAATATATCAGACATCGTAATAGAAAACAAAAAGTGAAAACTATTGTAATGGAAACATCCAAAAAAAGAATATAGTAAGTGAAAAATACTAGGGACTGAACAAAGAAATGGAATGTGATAGAAGGTGTGTGTGTGTATGTGTGTTATCAGTCAAACAGTTTGTATGTCCTGCATAATGTAACAGACCATGGATCAGTTAATTTTAAGAGAGAAATTTATATAAATAGCTGGAAATATTCCAGATGTGTAAAAATCTTTGGTATAATATCCCAGATAATTACTTCATTACAGCTTACTGTGTTTTGTCTGTAGAAGGCACTTTGTTCTGAATTTTTTTTCTTTTAATGTTGTGTACATATTCAATGTAGTTTCTGTTTCAATCTTAATAGAAAGACTTAAAAATATGGTTATTATTCCACCGCCAAAACAGCAAATCTAATGCTATATATATATATATATATATATATTAGATATTACTTTTAGTGAAATACGTCCATATGTAGCTACCAAGGCTCTAACAAATATTCCTGCAGAACATTTCACATTCGGCATGGTCGGCATTTTGCACAAAGGTTATTTACCATAGAGTTAAATGGTCGTGGTCTTTCTATGGATAACTCCAAATCACCAGAGCATAAAATAAAGATTTTTAATTAATATAAAATAAGTACTTATGTTTAAAAGGGGTGAAGGGGATATATTTTGAAACACCTGCTCATTATTCGTTACGAAAAACTACGAAACGGTCACAAGACCATTTCTGGACAACAGTTCGTCGCTCACGCGCATCTCAAATGTGATTCAGTGCGCGTTCATGATGGCGACAGGGAGGAGTGCGAACTTCGTCAGGAAACTTGAGTTTCGGGGATAACCGGAAGAAGCAGGTTGCACAAAACATCCCCTGATAACGGTCGACCGGCGCTGGATATAATTAAATTAAATTATAAGCCTCTAGCTAATATTTTTGCTACCTTCGGACAGCCGTAAATGGCACTGACTCAGGGAAAAGTCTTATCCTTTTTACTGGACCACGGCGGAAAAGTGAAGAATGCAGAGCTTTTGAGTAACTTCAAAGAATTCGTCAACGGCAGCGATCCTTTGGAAAAAGGACGAAACAGGGATCTCTTCAAGAGTTTTGTAAATACTGTCGCTGTAGTTAAAAGAATAGATGACGAGAAATACGTCGTTGTAAAGAAGAAATACAAAGAACTCGTAAAAGGTGAACGAACCCCCCTGGAAGCCAAGATCAAGCCAAGTTCAACAAGCCTAAATTCCTCCCCGGCATCATCAGGCACCTCCGAACAGAGCGGCTGTTCAACTTGTGAGTCTTACACTATGCACAATGCAGATGTTTTAAATAATAATTCCAGTTTTTGCTCAAGCTCAAATTCTGTCTACCGTATTCATTCCGAGCGTTTACCTGCAAAACTAGAGTTTCAAGTCAACAGTTCTGCTGATCCTGTGGTTCCACCCCTGAATACAACACCTAGACCCAGACAAGAAGACCTCTTGACAGTACTTCATATATCTAATAATACTAGAGTAGCTAATGGGGGAGCTGTTTTTGCAGTTCTGGCAATAAAATCTCCATCCTCACCACATTCGCAGCTTGACCATCCATGCAGAAATGGAGTGAAATCCCACCACAAAGCACTGACAGAAGATTCGCTACCTCGGCAGATGCTCTCACACGACCTGTACGGATCACCGAGAACCAAGCGCAGACAGTCTGTGCCGCCTGGTTCACAAGCCCAGAAAACGGTCAACAAAGTGACCAGACCAGCTTTGGATGCATCCTTCCCTCTGGAGCCAAGAGAACACGAGTGGCTCCTGAAGTCTGCAGCAGGACACTGGGATCAAATCTATCAGCTTCTTCTCCAAGACATCAAGCTGGCAGAGAAGAGAGACTTCATGTCTGGCTTCACCGCACTTCACTGGGCTGCTAAAAAAGGAAACAGTAACATGGTCCGGAAGATTCTCCTTATTTCACAGCAGAGTGGGGCAGGGGTCGACCTTAACGCCAAGAGTTACGATGGCTACACCCCACTGCACATCGCCTCTATTCACAACCACCAATCGGTCCTCAGTGTTCTGGTTCGCGATTGCGGTGCCAACTGCAACATACGTGACAACAGTGGCAACAAGCCCTATCACTACTTGCACAAAGACGCATCCCCCGAGGTGAGAGAGATGCTCGGAGACCCTCGTGCTCTGCACTGGTCTGGGGAATACAAGGGTTCAGACCACGATCAGCACTTTCCAGAGCCGCCCAAAGGGTTCAGCACTTTGAGTAAGTTCTTCCAGTCCAGGCAGAGAAAGAAACCCCAATATAGACCAAGTTTACGCTTGGTCAGCCTTGACCAGGATGAGGACAGGAGAGACTATACATTCAGTTCCAGAATGTTCTACTGCAATTAATGAACTTCCAAAATTAAAACGGATATGCTCAGATAGACTTTTGATCTAAGTTGTCTTTCAGTCCTGATTTTCATTCTGGATCAGAACCTTAAGCTGTGAAATAACTAATTTGCACATAGATAATTAAAACAGTTAAGTAGTCAGATTAACTTGAATATTCTCTGATGATTTTTTCTCCAAGTAATTAAATGTTTTATTTTTGTTTTAATTTGATAGTGAAAATATAAATTTGTTATTATAGAACAGTGAATTCTTCTTGTAGACACCGCACATAATATATCTAATAATAGCCAAAATGGCAGCTCTTTTTACAGTTTTGACCATTAATGCTGTATTTAATAAAGAACTTCTACTGACTTGCTAAAGCAGAGTTATCTGTTCCATTTGTGTAGCCCGAACACACATTTTCAGTCTTCACATGAATAACACATTTCTGTCCTGCTGCCATGTGTGTGTGTGTCTGTGTCTGTGTGTGTGTGTGTGTGAGTGTGTGTGCACAAGAACATGAGTGTGTATGTGTGTTTGTTAGGTTCTGAGAAACACAGACTGATTGTGCTCAGCGTGGGCTGTGGGTGGGAATGCTGTCCTTGAACTTAATACAATTTCCCTTGTTTCTGTAAAAGACCAAACATATTCATGGTCAGTACAAAATTTGTATCGAATCATTTTTTTTTTCACATTAAAAAAAAAAAAGTGTCATACTGTGCAAGGGAAGAAAACTTGGTGTTAATGATGCATAATGTTGTCTAATGTTTTCACATTTCATTTAGAAATGGCCACATCACAACTGGCCACCTCATTACCTAGTATTAGCCTGAACACTTCAAAACAGCTACTCCTGCCACCTATTTATGTGTAAATTGTGTTTTTTTAATTATTGTTATATATTTATACATTAATATATTTTTGGGGGGAGGGGGGTATATCCTCCCGGGGACTTCACCCTCTCTTGGCTGTCTGGTTAGCGTCAGTCTGGGATGGAATGTTCATTCAGACAGGCAGGATGTGTACACACAGGTGATGGCAAACCTCCTGTCCATCCTTGTAACCTCTCCATCGTCACAGCTAAATACGTAGGTATATTATGTAAATCCTATTACCAAAAAGCATTTCTTTCTTTCTTTCTCTCATGGAGAAGTTTTGCTTTTCCTCCCACATGTTCCAAGAACATTTACTGATGTATTACAAAATAGTATTTTACAGATAACATCTATAATTCTTTTACCATATTTATTTATTTTTAACTTGTGCATAGTGCCACAGGGTTAGTACCAAGGTTAGCCAGAGACTCGCTTGATGTTATTTTAGGCTAATGCATAAATTGCGACGACATCACTGGCCCCAGAGGAATATTTTTATTCTGTGTTGCCCAACGACTCATGGTCCGACAGCTTGTGGTATGCGCACCCAAATCATATATCCTATCGAGATGCTCAAGCTCTCCGGACTAATACTGCTGTGCGCGTCTCTATGCGTAAAGCAATTGTTTAAATTTTTAAATAAAATTCATGTTTGCTGTTTATTATTATTATTATTATTATTATTATTATTATTATTTTTTTATTTATTTATTTATTTATTTTTTTTATTATTATTATTATTTTTTTTTAACCGGAACCTCTTCTAAAACATGGGGGCTACATTGGCAAACGACATACCCAAAGATTCCGCTCAACAAAGCTTGAAATGATTACATACACCTGTCACTAAAGCGCGACGGAAGTAATGTTTGGCTGGAGTCTCCAAAGTTTTGGTCAGGTAGTTGTTCAAGTTTGATGGATTTACTGATCATGGCTCAACCGAATTGCCCATTTTGTAGAATCCTAATACTCTTAATGATCACTGAATTGACAATCAGGTCAGGACAAAGTTTTAAAAGCGAATCTGTCGAACAGGACAATTTGGCTCTTCACGGTAATATTTTGACTCCTTTGTTGAAAGCACTGTCAGAACAAGAACCATGGGGAGTGTACACTCCACGAACTAGACCTGACTCTAAATACGTGCGTTTTATGAAAAGACTGTACAAGTTATCCGCCAAACATGAGCGTAGCCATGATGCGTCACTTCTCTACAACACAGTTCGTCTAATTACGCCACGACAAGAATGCCTCGACCAAAGCACAGGTATGCCGAGAGTAAGATGGCATTACTCCACCTTATAGGCGCCTCTAGCCCTTTTTGGCTCAAACACCCCTAAATTGAGCCCCAGCACCTCTAAAAATAAGAATACAAAGTTGTGTGTTAAACTGACGTTTGTCTCTGATAACCTTAAATATTTAGAAGGTATGCATCTTAAACTGGGAAGACAGTCCCAATGTACGTTAAAATGTAGAGGGTTTTTCTGTTTAAAAAGCCGCACGAGAGGAGTGCTGGTCTCCGCGGGTGCTCGGCACTCCACTCGGGTGCTCGGCACTCCTAAAGCGCTGATCCTACAATCGCAGCTGCTTGACTGTATGACTTGGTTGTGGACTCGGATGATATTTGCTGTATATTGTTGAGATGAAATCCATGTCCGCTTTATTAAAAAAATGATTAAAGAAATGTGAAAATGATTTAAATCTAGAATTCAAATGCATGTTACTGTTTTTGATTTATAGATATTTATTTAGTAGATGCTTATTCAGAAAATTCTGTAAAATCAGTGGAGAAGCCACAGTGAGAAACAGTTCATAGCTGCTCAAATTCCAAGTGCTGGAAGATCCATAGGTAAACAGTTTGATGGTTTCTGTGATTTGTCCTCAGCATTGCTGTACTATCAGACAAATGGTAGGAATGTAGTTAGTCCTCTCATACAGGGCAGGAAAAGCTGCCCCAAATAAGTGTTTAAGTATAAATAAGTATTTGTTCTCATCTGGGAGTTCTGTTATTTGGGTTTTTAAAACCTAAGCATATTTTTGCATTATGTTGAACATTTGGCATTTTGTCTTAAAAATGGTGATGACATGGACAAGAAATGCTAACCGCAATCCAACATTATCTATGTGAATGTTGGCTCTGTGATGAATGAGTGAGTGAAATATCTGAGAGTACAGACTCGAATGAATGAGTGAATGACATATCTGAGTGCAGCCTCTATAATGAATGAATGAATGAGTGAAATATCTGTGAGTGCAGACTATAATGAATGAGTGAAATATCTCAGATTCTGAGAATCCATAGTACACTGTTAGTCGTTTGTCTCTGCTCCTATTGTTTGGGTGATGGGTACTAAACGAGTGTGATGGAAATATTAATCCCATATATGCAGTTACAGATTGGGCCTTCTCTTTTCTGTTTTTGTCAACAGACTGACTTTAAAAAAGAATCCCAAACACATGAATGTATGCTGTGAATGTTACACAATTCACATCATTTATTTATTTATTTTTAACTCTTCAGTAGGGAGGGGAAAGAACTGTCTCTCAGAAGTGTCTCCTTTCTCGCAGAGTTCTTCACACAGGACATTTCCTATAGTCTAGACCGTGTGCGAGCACAGGAGCTCCTGCTCAAATCGGTCCTGCTCTACTCCGTCAACCACAACCACGCCGCCTCGCTGGCCTCCATCTGCTTCCTGCAGGTGAAGGAGCAGACGGAGCCGGACCACAGCATGTGCTTCTGCTTGCCCCATCCTCCCAGCCTGGCAAGACCTGTCAGCTTCCACATGCGCTCTAAGAGAGCGGGTCGGCGTCGGTGGGTGGAGGTGGACATGACGCCCTTCCTCCAGCCCGTCATCCAGAGCCACAGAAAGAACATCCATCTGCTCATCAACCTGACCTGCATGGAGGACAACCACCCGGACGGGGGCGGACATGCTCCAAGGAGCCCCGTGAAGCTCCACATGGCCCCGTCTCTTCTTCTCTATCTGAACGATACCAGCAAGGTCGCGTACCAGAGGGGGTCCATGCCGGGCAGGCCGTCCGCCGTCAGGCTGAACCGCTGGGACGAGATGTCCCTCCAGGGATCCGGACCACCACGGCAGAAGTGGAGGGATAGGCGGAGCCCTCCCAACGACACCCAGATGCCCGGCGTCGAGAGAGGCCTGCTGTATCTGCCCCCTACGGACGACTGTGACCTGCACGACTTCAGGGTAAGCTTCAGCCAGCTTAAACTGGACCACTGGATCATAGCACCCCATAAGTACAACCCCAGGTACTGCAAGGGCACCTGTCCCAGGGTTGTGGGCTACATCTATGGTTCGCCCCTGCATACAATGGTGCAGAACATCATTTACGAGAAACTTGATTCCTCCGTGCCCAGACCTTCATGTGTTCCTTCAGAGTACGACCCTTTAAGTGTTTTGACCATTGAGAATGACGGCTCTATTGCCTATAAGGAGTACGAGGAGATGATCGCTACGAAGTGTACCTGCCGCTGACCTTCTGTGTACCTGTATGAATCCTTCTGTATGCCTGTATGAATCCTTTCACACTCAATGCGCCACTTTGTACATGCTGGACTGTTTTTTACACTCGGTAATGATCAGGATGAATCACAGACCACATCACTTATCAAAATAGTTGGTTTAATCACAGTTGGTTTAATCATTTTGCTCACTGGAGCCTTTTCATCCACCGAAACAGTATTAGCAGCAATTGAGTAAATTCCTTACATTTTGTTATTTTGTTTCGTCCAGAAGTAATATTTGTTATGTGTAGCAGTAATGTAACAAAGCATTGGATAAAAAAACCTTTTGTTTTTTTTTGTTTATTACTATCATTTAAGTTATTTTGTTAATTTATTTTGTGGTGGTTGTGTCTCAGTTCTTTCTCTTCTTTAATGCAAATGGTAAAAGTTTTAAAATAATCCAGTTCTGGGCAGACTATGAAAAGTGTAGTCCTGTTTTCTAAATGAAACCCTTTTACATTCGTTTTTATACCTGCGGATTGCAAACGGTTGTCATATGGGCAACCTGTCTCTTCATGATGTCCAGAAAATAAGTTGCCCTAATTTATGGACAACTTGATGAGCATATTAAAAGTTCTAGGGCATTTAATCACTAAGCGCCAAATGATTTGTAGCAGAATACATTTGTCAGTTTGTCTGTCATGTCTGTAGCTGTGTACCATGTTTTTTCTGACTTTGACTTCATTCGAAAGATTCATAAAAAAAAAAAAAAGATAGTACTTGATAGATTCATGAAAAAAGTTAAATAATAAAAAAAAAATATAAGCACCCCTGATTTTTTTTTGTTGCTGTTCATTTTTGCAAGGCACAAGTTTTGAATTGCAGCCTCAGATATCCAAAGCTGTTCTGTGTCCCTGCAATTTTACAATCACAGAGTTTATGCTATTCAAAGAAACAGGATTCCATTTCTTTTAGCTACAAACACTACCTTTAAATAAGTTACTTCATTCTACATTTGCGCATATTTACTAATCACAATTACACAAATTCCAATTATTTGAACACAATTCAACAATTTATTTCTTCCCTTTCCAAAAGAAAAACTCCTGGTAAAGCATTAGATAATTCAGATGTTACACTCAAACTCCTGATATTCTGAATTATGTTTAGGATTGAAAACTCACACTGCCCTAAATTGTTTAGTTTATCCATTTAGCTTTTTCAGTTAGTTTAACCCTCTAGTTTCCAGCTGCCAATGTTTCCTTTACCAATGTTTCCTCATTGATTGATTACACTTTTAGAACTATGTGGTAACAGTGTGTTCTTGATTGATTACACTTGATTGATTACACTTTTAGAACTATGTGGTAACAGTGTGTTCTTGGGGTTTCACTGTAACTACTGGCCTTTTGTGCTCTGAATGCCATTCTTAAAGTCAACAAGGTAAACTGCTTTATGATGAAACATGTAGACCAGTACATCAATTGAAGATTTCACATGTAAAATAGGATAAAAAAAAAAAAAGTTGCTTCAAGTTATATGGATCATAGTAATATTTTATTATCTAAACTCTCCAGATTATCTTTGTATGACAGCTGGGAAGCAGTGTTATTAGTTTCTTGGAACTACATTGTGTCTTGGAGTCACTGCTCATATCTTAGGTTTAATCCCAGATTAATTTATTTATAACTGGTTACATTCAGTCCCATGTTTCTGCAACTTAATATCTCAAAGCTTCATAAGTAAAATGCTAATAAGTCATAACTATAAAATATGGTTATGACCCCAAATTGCTTAATAATGAGAAATTAGAGATGCCAACAATGCAATAGTAAAACCGTAACTCATTTTAACCAACTATGAGAAACTAATTAATATAAGTATAAAGGTTAAAATGAATTCAGAGAACATCTGTTGGAACCACAGTGGACCCAGCAAGGCATGATGGACAGAGCGGATCATTTCAGCAGTGTGAAAACATGCCCTGCATGCGTGAAACCAGCAGGTGGCAGCAGGAAGTGAGTAACTGCAGTCTGAGTTTTTCTTCTGTGGTGGGTACAAAATGTGATCAATTACCTCCAGAAGTTGAACTGGGTGTATTTTTCATGCTAATGAAGAGCAAAGCCCAATCATACTCCATCAAGCTACTGAAACACACTGTACATGTATTTATTTTTTTTAATTTTCGATAAATGAACCTCAGTCAAAAAAGCACATCAGTGTTGAATTTTATAAAAGTTTAACCACATATAGAAAGTGGAATGCTTTGCTAGTCAAGGCAACAATAGTATTTAACATTAGTTTTACATCCATCAACTTGTTAGAATAGCCATCAACATTCATTTGGCACCAGCAGAATTACTGCTTGCCATTTCCATTGATTGGCAGTTTCTTGTAGTCCTCTGAATCAAGGAAAGCCTTGATCTTGGGACGGGCAGTCATCATCTCCACAAACTTCTTAAGGGAAGGGAAGGAGTCCAGGCAGGTGGGGCTCAGCACCTGGTGGTTCAGCAAGACCTCAAAGAGACTGTAGTCTGCAAAGGAGATCTGAGAGGAGAGAGCAACAGGAATAGGACTCACTCACCAGTGTTCTGCTTTAGAATCATGGGAATTCCCAGTTCTAGTCAGTGGATAAGATGTCCTGCACTTTCCCGTTATCCCTGCTCCATCACACCTGATGCTTGATGGTGAGTTCAGGCAGGTAAGAGAGCAGGGATAATGCTCAACCATGCAGGACCAGGAATCAATGTTCCATAGAAGTTTCATACCGATTCTCCAACGAGGAAGCCACTGTTGTTTTTGGCCAGGATGGCTTCAAACTTGCAGAGGTGGTTAGGAAGGTCTTTGATATAAGCATCTTTACCAGTATCCTGAGGGAAAAAGCCATGAAAAATATCAAAATCTATACTTGGCACCAGCAGGAGCCTCTGTGGTTCCAAGAATGCACATATTTGTACTGCTCTCTGTAGATGTTCGTAAATCATCTCTGATCAAGATTCATTCAAAAGGGTGGGGATAAGACATCTGTTAAATCAAGATATCCTTGGGCTGGTTTTCTAGTAGTACAACAGTGTCCCTGGGTGAAGTGTATGCACTTAGTATGCAGTCAGTAAACTCAGAGGCTGTCTGATCAACACAGTGCCGTTTTGGGTAATAAAAGTCACCCCAAACCTAGCTATCGTTAATCTAGGTATGTGAGGACCTGAGGTGACCTTCTGCTCCATGACATCAGATGTAAACTGACTGGTATAAATATGTTTTCTGCAAAAGCTGCAGGATATGTGCTTCATTTGCTATGCAAATATGGCTTTAAAATTAACATATGGCTTACATATTCCTGGTAGATCATTTTTATGTATTTAAGACGAAGGTCTTCTACTCCATCTGCAAGCATGTCGATGGTGGAAGCTTCACAGTCACTCTTCCCATAAGCACCTGTACATGCACACACAAGAGAAACAAAACTATTGTTTGGGCTTCCAAACAGTAGGGGATGTGTTCTGTGCATGAACAGCCTTTGTATTTTCTGATGCATGATGGAGAACTGATCAGTCAAGGAGTGAGAAATCCATGTGGGGAAACCAGAGGGCAAGATTGAAAATGCCAACTGAATTAAACCCATCTGAACAAATTTACTGCGTTTGTAAACGAGGTTCTTTAACTCGTTAAAGAACAAACTAAACGTTTGTTCCATCTAGTACAGAGCAAGAACCTTACTGATGATTTAATGCCTCGCAGAGTATTTACTGGATCAAATGAAGCCAAATCCCAACTCGACACAAAAACTCTAACCAAATCAGGAATGCTCATTTGAGACTTTCAAACACAGCAACAAAAAAACAGCACGGCCACAGATAGAGTGGGAAAAGAATGGCATGTGTCCCATTACTGTGTCAACTTGGAGAAGAGGGACTGAAAGGGAAAAGGTCACTTGGCTTGTGTTCAAGGGTTTGGACAAGTTCCAATAAAGCACATGGGAGCATTTCAATTAGGAGAATGAATCGTCTCCACTGTTATTTGTCAACTCAATAATAAGTAAAAGTGCAAAACGATTATGCATTTTGGTCACTAGATATAAATGTCACAAACAACAGGTTTACATGCACATGTTATTAATGAATCAAGTTGCTGTGTAACAGATGTAAATGAAGTAAATACCATGTTTGCGTGCCAGATGCCTCAAAATTGCATTTGACTGAAACAAAACCAGGTCACCATCTTGAAATTTTGGCAACTGCCCAAAAACCTACAACAAAGATAGTCAAGTTATTAAAAAAGGCATCAGGACAAGAAAAACGGTGCCAACAGAAAAATGCACTAAACAAAACACTGTAGTATCAGACTTTTCTCAGATTTTTCAATATTCTAATTATTTTGGAGAGATAACATTCCTTGAACCAGGAATGTCATTCTAGAACACCTCGTGGGGATATTAAATGTCATTCTAGAACACCTCGTGGGGATATTAAATGTCATTCTAGAACACCTCGTGGGGATAATAAATGTCATTCTAGAACACCTCGTGGGGATAATAAATGTCATTCTAGAACACCTCGTGGGGATAATAAATACTGGAATGCATCATGTTCCTCTGGCTTTTATAAGACACTCACACAAGTTTTCTTCAGGTCTCCCTTCATCCACTCATCGAAATTCACCACAACCTCCTTCCACTGCTGGCCCTGGTCAGACAGCATGATGCGTGCCGCACCACATCTCCCTAGCACAAGTTCAACAGGTCATTGCCATGGCAACAGCATCCAGTGGTCCCTCATGCATTATACATTTACCATCAGCAACGTTGACGGGCATGTGTTTGAACCAATTCCTTATAAAATGTTGCAATATAATGTAACTTGAGCACCCATTACTAACAATTTCATATAATGTAAGGAATAATATTCTTATGACAAGTGGATTTAACTGGACAGATAAAGAATTTGTGTAATGCAAAATGTGGTTTATGTTTTGAATACTTCATGAAATATTTATGAATACTCCCTTATCATAATTTAGATCAGCAGTGATTTGTATTACGATCGTTACTCAGCAGCACTCTTTCTATAGGGTCATTAAATTCAAGATCCGGCTAAGATCTGTTGTTCTTTTGACCAGCTGAGACCAAAATTAGTCCAAGATCTGTTGTTCAAAAAGACCAGTTGCAGGGAATTGCCTTGTGACTGTGGTGAATTATTACAGGGTAGATGATTACTTACCTCTCACTGCGAAGTATGTGATCGTGTAAGGAGCCACTACGAAGAGAAAAAAAAAAAAAAGTTATAAAAGAAAACACCATCTGTGGTAAATGTAATGGTGCATGTTCTTCGCCTTGCATAAAGTAACTAACTAGTAAAAATCTAAAATATCATTAAAGCATTTCGAATCGTAAATTACTCTTACTCTCGAATTTGTCAAATTTCCAGTTCCGACCTACACTGAAATACTCTTACAGGTCAAATGTCGCGTTATGTAACGTTGATGGCTTTGAGCCAAAGGGGTTTTTTCCGCTCAATAGCGACGTCTGAGTGAAGCGACTTCAGAACTCAATTGGAAGATATCATCGTGCTTTTACAACTTAAATCACTTTTATTTTAACTTGCTTGCACTGCACACTACGACGACTCGCGTAGTTATAGCTACAACATCCGAAGAACTCTTCATTTCGACTTTTCTGCTCAGACTTGCAGAAGTAGGTGAAGTGAAAAATCAACCAACATTCCCGTTACGACGACATGAAAATCCTCTGCACAGCTCTTCTGTAGTTAGCGTCCAAAAACAATGTAACTATATACGTGCGCCGTCATTGCTAATCACTTACACCTACGCATAGCATATGCTCATAACGCTGCACCAGTCCATACTAGATGTTATGCAAACGTTCAAAGTAAAAAGTTTGTTTGCAGCACAAACTAAATGCTATGCAAATATAATATAATACACGTCAAAGAAAACGCGCCATGTTACTCACTCTCTCTGAACCGCCGCGCTGGTTAATGGAAGTGCTCCGCTGCCTTTAGGGTGCTCGTATCGTACAGAAGTAATCGTGACACTCGCCGCCGCCTCTTTTATACCATAATGGCCACCTAGAGTTTTTGTTGAGTCATGCTAACCGGTTTAGGTGCGCTGATAATATGGGTAACTGGTCTTTTGTTTGAACATGTCAGTTAGCGTCTGTCCTGTACAACAAACACTATAGATCACGACAGCCGATATGTTTAGGTGTAATATACGAGCTCGTACTGTCAAATAGCACGAAAGGTTCATTGTTGTTGCCCAGTCTTCCGTATTCTGTACTCAAGGAGCTGCATGTGTATCTATTGTAAGATTTGAAATCGGCTGGGAGAAACCAAAAGAAATCATGTTCGTGTTTCGATGAATAACATCGGGGCATCAGAATTAAGGTTTTGGTGTCCACTGGCAGGGAATTTTAATTACAATGGAAACTATTAATGGCGTCTCTCTCTCTCTTATACATAAAATAGAATATAAAATATATAAAATTTTATTTAAAAAAATATATTAAAAAAATAATAAAAAAGAATGACTATACACACACACACAGTTGGAGTACATGCACACAGACTTCAGATTAAAGGAAACACCATCCCTTGGGGAAGTGCAGTCTCCCCTCCACTGCCCCATCCGTTATGGAGTGATAATCACATGACCTTTACCATTTAATAGAGTAATTGTTGACAAATGGGCTAACCAGCCTTAAGCATGAGTCATTAACTAGGCAAAAGGGTTTATATGATATGGACTGTTTTTTACAAACTATGCTGTGCTTTAATTATACAATTACTGTTCAGCGGGCTGCTGTAGTGTGGTGGCTGCGTCCTAGAGGAATGAGCAATGCAGCACAATCACATGGTGGACCAATGGTAAAAAATATCACACGGATTCTACATTACTAGTAAATGCAGAATCACTAATGGATAAGATGTTTTTTGAGAAGTCCTGCCTGTATGTAATTCTATTTGTTGTAGTAAAAAGTCAAAACCAGTCTAGCACATTTATTTCTTTAGCTTTGTTAACGCATTTGCTCACTGAGTTTAGTTAATAATGAATAGGTGTGTTGGGAGCATACCATGACATACCATAGCATGGCTCCGTGATACTTATCTGGTGTAGCTGAGTTTCTATACACTGGGTATGTTCACAAGCTGAAAACTATGAAGCATGAAATGCGCGCACACACACACACACACACACACACACACACCTATCAAGGTACATGTTGTATACGAGCCTGGCAGGTCTATAACATGCTTAAAATACTTTACTGAAAATCTCATGGAGAGTGTTTTGCATGCCGTCCAACACACACAGCTCACCTGTTTGTCACATATAGCTGTATTTCTCTACGGAGCTTGTTAAAGAGCCCCATTTTCCCAGCTGAGCATCGCCTCTGAGACCAGATGCTATTGCCACTCTAAACCGTGCACATAAACAGGTTTTGGTTGGGTCCAGGATTTGGGTAAAAACTATGACAAGAGTGTAACACTCCTGCTTGTGTCACCAGTCACAAGCAGATCTTGGTCATATCCCTGGTTTCGTGTATGATGCCTCTGCAGTGTTTTAGTTCAGTAAGACAGGAAACATGTCTCTCTTGAGTGATGGCAAGTGTTCTATGTTTTTCTTCAAACATGAATGTCTGTGCTCTTTAAAGCAGTTTGAAACGCTACCACTGTTATGAACAAACTGTAAAAAAAATATATTGAGGGCCAGATATCAATAGAAAGGCATCTGGGAGCATTTGGAAGTGCTGGTTTTTTACACCTGTGTTTCTGAGCTGCTGTGTGGCTATTAGCTTCTGCTAGTGACATACTCAGGGTTCACGTACTGTATATTTACACTGGTGATGTAGAGCAGGTCATCTTATGCTACAAGGTGCTGTTTTTTTTCATCTCCCTAGCAACATTGTACTCCCGTCCTGTTCAGTTGAATTCTGAAATAGCTTGCATGGTAACGTAACAAAAAGAGCTTGTCAACAAAGACTATGACAACTGCAGTCAACAGCTGCAATTCTTGATATTGGTGTAATAAGTGGGTTCATAATAGAGTAGAATGCTTCTAGTCCATCTGTTTTCAGGCCCTGACTGGAGCTCTAAGGCTGTGCATACAGCACTGAGGGGCACGTGTGTCCTAATGGTTGGAGGAGAACGGTAAAGGAAATCAAACAACGCCTTGCTCTGTAACAGCACACTAGAGCTCAGGGCTCTCTGGTGTAGAGTTAGCAGGGCTCAGGGGATTCAGGCAGGGAACTGGTGTATTCACACACGCTCTTATTCTCCTACCTCACCTCACTGTGCAAGAGACATAGTTACCACTCCCTCCAGAAGAAAATCAGCCAAACGAAAACAAATATACAAGTATACAAAAGCAAACAAAGTTGCCTGTCTTAGCCTGCCAGGCTGTGTTTGAGAAGGGTTGGTACCGAGCGCTCAGAGTAGGAGGGCAGCTGTTACGTTCACTGGCTTTCACTCATTTTTGCTCTGTCATCCAGACTCGGCATGTTTTCCGGAAATTGTTTGCTTGATTGCGCAATAACCCGTTCTTCCTGTCCAGCCCATGCACACACACTCGTCTGCCTATGGGGCACTCAATATTCATGCCTATGGGGCACTTACAATTTCCTTTATTTGATCAGATCATAACATCAGTGCAAAGAATAAAAAAAAATATTAGGAATATAGCCCCTAAGAGGAAATAGTATATTAACATTATAGGTTCAAGTGTGATTGAAAATTTTAAGCCCATCAAAAAAAAAATATGTTTGCATAACTGATGCAAAAGAATTAAAATCATATGTACTTCTGATTCTCGTGAGTACTGACCTTGTTAATAGATTTATGTGGGTGAGAAACAGAGTTGGAGACAGTTCTTCTCTTAAAGTTGTTTTATGTAGAAAACAAGTTATAAATTGAATGATGCATATTTCAATGTTGTCTTAGTATTTTCATAATACAATCATATTCATATAATCTTTTAGAGTTCTATAATATTTTATAATATTTCTTATGGATCAAATTTAATAAAGTCATTCATATAATTACAAGAAAATGCATAGCTTAAACATCTAACAATGAGGGAAAACGGGGAAAATGAAAGGAGAAAACAAATTCTGATTATTTTCAGTTAGACATATAGAAATTTTTACATTATTCTCTTTTTGATACTAGTTTTGCCTCAGTTGTTGAACAAACCATATTAACCATATTAACACAGGCTTACACTTGCACTTACAGTATGGGCTACTATTATATACATCAGCTATTCATTTTCACATTTCACAGCACAATAATAAACTAAAAGGAATTTTAAAAATATAGTTTTAAGAGTTCAAGAGTTGTCAATATACTAAAGTAACTACAACAGAGTTAATTTGTTCATCTAAATTTAGTCAATTCAGAATGTTACCTGTATAGACTTCACCTGATAAATATGCTATTTGCAGAGTGTAATATCTATGGTGTGTAATATCTATGGTCATCTCTGGCATTAGGTTTATAATCCCTATCAATGCACCATCAATCAGTAATGTGTTGACAAAAAAGTCACACATCAGTCCTGCATAGGTTTGAGTGAAGAGCTTTCAGCTGCTCTTGTACCTTAGACAACCAGCATGTTTTAGTATGGTGGGCACATATATGTATTCATCAGACAGTTCAAACAACATCCCTGCCAGTTCTAATTTGGTTGAGAACAGTATACAGGTTTTAGGGTTACTCTACAGGTCAAACCGCCTTGGGCAGCCACACACAGTCACAGCTGGATGCATCAACAAATGCATGACAAATGCATTGCACAATGTCACAAAAAAAGAATGAGACAAATAAATAGGGAAACCAAATACAAATTCATTATAATGTGTATCTACTAATAATTCACATAGTCATTAGCACACTAATGGTAAGTACTGGAAAGAAATAAGTTTATGTTTCACCAGTGCAAAAATCACCGCACTACTATGTTTGCTGTAGGTGATTGATTAGTTTATGTCTTGCAGTGCTTTGTAGATTAAACAAAATGGAGGGGAAGTGTGGATCTAAAGAGAGAACAGACTGTTCTACAAATCTTACAAACATCTCTGTGCTTTAGATTTTTGTTGGACTGATCAAAGGGAACTGCATCTCAGTTCATTCAGTTTGAGTAAAGAATTTTGAATTGAAAGAATTTTACATGAATATGTATAAATAAACATGAAGATAAAAAAATACAATGGAGAAAAGTAGAATGAGAAAAAACGTAGGAAGTGTACCAAAAAAATCTTCTGAGCTCATCAAATAAATGAAACCTAAATCTAGACTGGAATTCTCTAGACTGATTTTAGCCGATGTTCTTTGAGGGCAATGAGTTACAAGCAATTAAATAAAAGCATAAATATAATTTGCTGAGGTTAAACTATACTGAAACTAAATGAAAATAAAACCCAGTGTGTGTGCATGAGGGAAGAAATCCAGCAATGTCATCCTGAACTTCAGGCTGACATACTTGTCATGTTACAGCAGACAAGAATGCATGATGTAAGTATTTTTGCATTGCATTTGCAACTAGTGGGTCCTGGACGGAGTTTGCATACGTCTGAAAAACAAAGGCAGGAATTAGAGCTGTCAATGCAAGCTGGTGGACCAGGGCCAGTCACCATTCAGGGTTTTGCGGTGAGAGTCAGAGATCAGGGTTGAATTTGCCAGGGGTCCAGGTTGATGCTGAAAGGTTTGCTCACTATGGGTGTGAGAGGGGCAGGGTCTTCCCTCCATCAGTTCACTGCACCCAGGTTGAGTTTATCACTGAGTTTTTGGATGAGCAAAGAAAGTTCCTCTGTAGCCTGGGACTTGTCCTCCAGCAGCTCGTAACGAAGACTAGAAATATCCTGCTTGATCTCCTTCAGCTCACCTGGGTTTTTTTTTTTTGAACAACACACACACACACAAAAGGGCGCAGTAAGAATGTAACGGCATGTGTCTGCATTTCTGTATGTTTTTTTCAATTTTACAAAACCATTAAGTCAAGGAGCCTCATTTATAAAATTCTACATGTATTCCAGAGTGAAAGTGCATGTACACACAAATAACAGGACTTGGCACATGTCTTCCAAACTTTGGATAAAAAAAACCTTGAGTACACACACCTGCAGACTGTTTCCTCTTTATAAATCACATGGTGTATCCCAATTGTGTAACACACACTAATTCTACAAGTTCTTCATATCAGTCTTAACAGTATGTGTTTGGCAAGCTAATCAACATTAGTGAAATGCATCACTTTGTACTAACAAAAAGTGATTGTGTTGCTGTGCCAATGTACATCATACCAAACCACAACTCTGGAGACTACAGAGAGGTTTTTTTTCTTGAAACAAATGAAATAAAACTGTCAGTACAGTAACTGTATGTTTTTAACATATTTTGAGATGCAAAGATGCTTTCCCAGCAGGGAAGAATATTTTATCAATTAAGCAACAGTAGCAAAGTTACGGTGTGAGCATTGAACATTTTAATCAGTGACTATTGCCCTAGATCTATGAGTTTATACATCACATGTATATGGTTATTAAACCTAAATATATCCACTTGATATTGTAATCTTATTTACAAATATGGATAACTTGTTATTCGCTAACATTAGCTAGTTAGTTAGCTAGCTAGCTTTTTATGGCTATTCATATGTTGCTTACACTGGCTAATATACAAAATAAATGTTTCAAAAAAAAAAAAAAAAACATACTGAAAGTGTCAATACTGAATGTATTCAGTTTACTAATTAATGTGCTTATTTTTACAGAAATTTCGGTTGTGTGCACATTCATACACCAGCTCTGATGTCGCCATAATCTGCAATTAAAAGAAAACAAATCCAGGCGTGTTTAGCTCCTCACTTTCCCATTTCACACTCTAGGACAATAGTGTTCATCGATACCACACTCAAAAATCAACTCACTCTACATGAATCATTTACTTAGCTATCTATCTGTGGTATCATCGATACCACACTCAAAAATCAACTCACTCTACATGAATTTCTGACACTACATACTCAAAACCTAGCTAGTATTCATGGTAAGTATGCAATTGGGGCAAACGCACAGGTTTTGTGAAATTATGTGCAGGTGAATGAGTCTCACATCCTACCCTGTTACTGCTCACAGATATCCATAGATGGTCATCGTCATTGCTGGACATTGCTGCAAATTGTGCTTTTATAACTGCCTGTCGTCAAGGAAACTGGATGTACCAATGTGCTGATATAATACCAATCGGTATGGCTGACATGATGGTGTTTTAGGATGGCTAGGATATATTAGCTAGGATATATTAGATAATTCACTCTGGAATCAACCAGTTGCCATGAATTTATAGACCTGTAGGTGGACAGGTATTGCCTGCTTTCAGAGGGCTGGTCTCTTTAAAACTGGGCACAACTCAGTAAATAGTTCCAAGAGCCTGATGTTTGTGTGTACGCGCCCTTTACAAATGAGGCCCCAGGCTGTGTGAGAGCAACAAAAGAAGTTTGTCTGAGAGACACAGGGTCAGAGAGACACAGGGTCAGAGAGACACGGGGTCTGAGAGACACGGGGTCTGAGAGACACAGGGTCTGAGAGACACGGTCTTAGACACGGGGTCTTAGACACGGGGTCTGAGAGACACGGGGTCTTAGACACAGGGTTTGAGAGACACGGTCTGAGAGACACAGAGTCAGAGAGACACAGAGTCTGAGAGACACAGAGTCAGAGAGACACAGGGTCTGAAACACAGGGTCTGAGAGACATGGGGTCAGAGAGACATGGGGTAAATCCCTCTTTACCTTCATTGACTTCATCGTTCTCCTTGTCCACTTGTGCTTTCAGGACGTATCGCTTAATCAGTCGCTTCATGATTTGCTGTGAGGAGATAATCAGAGACTGGTCAGGGTAAGACTGGTCAGGGTGAGAGCAGGCGTGAAAGGATTCGGTCTCTTCTCTTTCTGTTAGCTGGGTTTATTAAACAGTTAATTTGAGAAGAGTAAGATGAGAGAACAGGGTGGAAGGAGAGGGTTCAGGATGGGGAAAAAAGTAAAGAAAGGAGGAGGAGAAGGGAGGAGAGGAGAGCAGGCAGACAGAAAGGATCGGGGGGGAGAGAAGGGATGGAAGGGAAGCGCAGGTCAGGAGGAGAGAGTAGAAGAGGCTGGGGAGTGTGCAGGAGGTGTGAGGAGAGCAGCTGTCTTGCCTGATAGCGTGTGGGCTGGTTAAGGATACTGCTGAAGCTGTGAGACTCAGTCATGCGTATGTTGGACTGTGTGAAGAGGTTCAGCTGTGAAACATACAGTCTGTCAGAAGCAGACGAGTCCTGGGAAGCAGCTAGTTGTGGCATGGGGTCGCACTACCACACACCCACATTTAAATGAACACGCATACACATTTATATACCCAGTGTTTGAGGACAAACATAGACATTGGCATACAAAAATAGTCAGTATGAGTTAAATGGTATTCAAATCGGTCTCAGCTTGTCTCAGTTCAGTCATAATTTAAATATTAATTTGTTTAAATTCAGAGAACATTCTGATTCATAATTTATGCATTCGGTTTCCAGATAAGCGATGCCTACCAATTGTAAAAAAAAAAACTTTAGCCACTAGGTGGCACATTAGATTACTATCCAGAATGGGATCAGTCTCAATTAGTACAAATTCTGCTGAAATTCTGAATTAAGCAAAGTTTACGCATTTGGTTTCCAGTATAAATACAGGTAAACCAAAGCATACTAGTAGTTAAAAACTTTAACCACTAGGTGGCATCCTACACTGCTAAAATGTTTAGTTGTGCAAAAACATTCAATCTTTTATGTACCACTACTAAATATTACCACTACTACTCCTACAACTGCTTCATCATAAATCTGAGTTCATACAGGGTTGAATACAGACAGTCTGTAAATTCTAAAAAAATTATGGATGATGCTGATGTATGTGGGACTTTTAACCATAAAGTCTTACAAACCCTGCAAATTCTAATCACATATAAATATTTTCTTAAGGTAAGAAGCACAGGAAATTAGTGAGAAAACATCTCATCGGTTCTCTTCAAATCTGGACTCAGCTTTTCAATTACATTAGAGAAAGAGAAAGAAATCCATCCATGAAATTAGAGTCAAGTGAACATGCAGGACCTGTCCACTCATAAGTTATACTAACATGGTTATTCAGGACACATCTGAACTTTATGAATGTATAAATAACAAATGCCCCCTACTGAACATGAATTGTCCCTGTTTACCACATATAGAACCGTTACGACCTTGATTCTCTATGGTGTCATATGCCTTCTCCAATAATGCTAATAACAAACTATGCCTTTGGGCAAACATTAATAGTTTGGTGATATACGTAAGAGAACCAGATTGGCCTGATGGGGGACGTAGTGTGGTGTGCTGTACCACTGACATCTACAGTAAGTCAGACTCACTAAATGTTTGCATAAATCCCCACATTTCTAACTTCAAATGCACATAAAGAGAAAGGCAGAAAGGCATAAACAGGCAGTTATGTGACAGGATGAGGAGCAGTAAGACCAGAAAGAAAAAAGAGAGCGAAGAAAGACAACTCCACACGCTCTCTCACACTGACCTTCTCTCTCTCTCACACACACACACAAACACACACGTACTCTGGACTTGGAGTTCTCCATGCCAAGCTCCACGTCCTTGTTGAAGCGGCGCCGTTGGCGGCAGCGCAGCAGGTTCACCAGCCTGGTGACGCATCGGACGAAGGACTTGGGGCTGGGCACGATGCTGAAGGGAGGTGGCAGCGTCTTGCCGTTGTCGAAGTAGGACAGCCAGAGCTTGGACCTGGCAAACTTCCACTCCACGTCAGCATCGTCCTGCGAAACAGAGGCGGTTAAGACAGGGACCTGCACTCCAGCAGGTATCCACCCCATGCTCCTGCTCCTTCCAGAATGCAGTCATGGTTTTGCTTCGAAGTGCAGTGATATCAGTCATTTTGGAAGCCGTCTCAGGCTTATTTTTCATTAATATTGTTGACCCAATGTGATTTACAGTCTCTGAGGTGCCCCATCCTGTCCACATCCTCATCTCTGTCTCCTGTCCTCTACCCTTCTCTTCTCCAAACCTTTCTTTCCCTCCAACTTGGAGAGCGACGAGGGGAAGGAAAGTATTGAGGTGATAGAGAGTAGTGAGGGGGCGGAGAGCAGTGAGGGGGCGGAGAGCAGTGAAGGGGTGGAGAGTAGTGAGGGGGCGGAGAGTAGTGAGGGGCGGAGAGTAGTGAGGTGATGGAGAGTAGTGAGGGGGCGGAGAGTAGTGAGGTGATGGAGAGTAGTGAGGGGGCGGAGAGTAGTGAAGGGGTGGAGAGTAGTGAAGGGGTGGAGAGTAGTGAAGAGGTGGAGAGTAGTGAGGGGGCGGAGAGTAGTGAAGGGGTGGAGAGTAGTGAAGGGGTGGAGAGTAGTGAAGGGGTGGAGTGTAGTGAAGGGGTGGAGAGTAGTGAAGGGGTGGAGAGTAGTGAAGGGGTGGAGAGTAGTGAGGGGGCGGAGAGTAGTGAAGGGGTGGAAAGTAACGAGGGGACAGAGAATGGTGAAGGGGTGGAGAGTGACGAGAGGGCGGAGAGTAGAGAGTGCCAAGGGGGTGGAGAGTAGAGAGTGCCAAGGGGGTGGAGAGTAGAGAGTGCCAAGGGGGCGGAGAGTAGAGAGTGCCAAGGGGGCGGAGAGTAGCGAAGGGGCGATTACTGAACCTCGTGGGCTTCCTACACATAGAGATGAAAAAACAAAGGCTCAGAGACTTGTCCAACTCACCTCTATCTCCTGGTAGGAGCTGTTGATCATAGCGATGAGCATGTTGAGCAGAACCACTACCATAGTAACATTGTATATCCCATAAAGGACATAGCCAATGTTCTCAATGAACTTATGGTCATACTTCAGGACCACCGAGGAGACTTCGGACAGGCCGAATATGGACCAAAACAGAGTCTTAAAACTTTCCTCAACTCTGCAGAGAGATAGGGAGATAGACACATGTACAACACATAGAGAGAGACAAAGAGTGTGTGCGTATGTGTGAGCGTGAGAGAGACAAACACACATTACGGCATTATATTATTATGATTACACTTGTTCAATAAGTGCAACAACTGAATGCATTTTGGCTTTTTAATAGTAATTTAATGTTATGAGTGCATGTCATAGGATCTTGATTGTGCTGATTTATGAGTGCATTGTGAAAAATATTATGTAGTTATTAAGAAATACAATTATATTATTTCAAGCAATTTAGCCATGTAGTCACTTTTGTTTATTACTCTCAAAATCTCAAATCTCCTTATTTATTTCATAATGGGAATTGCAATTTTCATATTACAATTTTGTTTCTTATACATTTTCACATTTCCCCAACAACTGCCACTTTGGATCTAAGCTCAGTGTGCTTAAAAGTTCTGTGCTTTTGAAAGAAATGTTCTGACATACTAGCGGTTTATATGTCTCCGTTCTCTGTTCCGCTTACAGAGACAGAGCTTGGGGGTGTTTGGGATCGCTAACATATTCACAGATCTAACTCTAGCACCGGTTAAATCTCACGTTAAAACACACGTTCACAAAGTCCTCCATGGTTTCCAAGTCAGTATGTGTTCAGCAGCAGGTTTCTGCTTACTCAAGTAAAAGCAAATCAACAGCAGATTATTAGCCAACGGGATAGAGAGGTTCATCTCATTAGGCTTGATTAGACAGGTCAGGAAATGCCATTTTGAAATAAAAACTTTAGTTATTAAATTAAAAGTGACTACATTATTGAATTGAATAAAAAATAATTTAATTGAAAATTATTTCGATTTTCATTTAAATATATATTTCATAATTTATTGATGTACACATACCATAATATGTGTATTTCAGGATTTGATTCGGCATTCTGGGAATCGACTGTGTTCTCTATGTGGTGTATAAGTCATTGAGTAACAGGACTATGAGGGTAGTGCCATCAGGAGGGGATGATTGTAAAGTCAATCTGTTTTCTGTTGTTGGAAGTGCAGCTGTATGTCTGTGTGTAACAGTGTATGTAAATGTACAGGCAGTGTTGGAATGACCATAAATAACACTGTGTGATAGCACTGTCCCAGGTATGTTGATGAAACTCTTGGAGCTGTGCAGATTGCACTGTAAAGCGGACGTACACACACACACACACACACACACACACACACACACGGTCCTGCCACAGGATGTTTCATAACCTCCCGTTGGCTTTGGCGGGACTGTGTCCTTGGTGAAGATGAGCTACGGTGTGAAATTGGTTCTTTTGCTCGGCCCCTCATGCTCCCTTCTCAGTTCCATTTGAATGAGTGAGGATGGAGATCCAGGCCTGTGCTATCAGCCTAAACAACCTGGGATGGAGTTAATGGCCCATCCCATACCTTCCCCTCTCGTAACATCACTTAATTGCCTTTCCAAGTCACGCTTCACAATTTCTTGCACTCATTCTGTACCAAATGCCTTATTTTCCCATGCTCAGATATGCAGGTTTTCATGTAGAAAGAAAATAAGGTGAGAACGATTTAAGATTTAAAGATGTGTTGTTGTCCCTGTCACTCACGTGGTGAACGCGGGGTTAACCTTGGCTCCCAGGTAGTAAGAGTAGAGGATGAACATGCCAATCATGAATGCGAGGAAGACCATGATGAAGAGGACCATGAACTTGAAGATGTCTTTGACGGTGCGGCCCAGAGAGATCTGCAGCGGACCGAAGCTCTCGTTGGCCGGCAGGATGTAGGCGATACGGGAGAAGCTCAGCACCACTGCGATGGCGTACAGCCCCTCTGAGATCAGCTGCGGATCGGAGGGAAGCCACTTATCCCGAGCTGCAAGGACAGAGACACACTTTGCAAGTGATAATCTAGTGATTCTGATCTGTTTTACTTAATTCTAACCTATGACCCCAATTTCAGTTGCTTCACTTGCTAATTAGGTCAGAGACAGTTGAAAATTAAAAAAAGTTTGCTCAGGTAAATCAGTATTCAGTTTATCAAAGCTTTTTTTTTGTTTATCAATTTTTTTTGCATATCATACTACATTGAAATTTAAGATGAACTATTAATTAATTAGGTGATTAATCTACCCAGCCAGCCAAATTAACTAAGTGTCAAGGTATATAAACAGTGAAATCAATCACCAAATTAATCAACTGTGGACAATAAAATCTCTATAAATGCAATTTGTGGCCTCTTCAGAGGCCAGTGCCTCTGAGCATGCAGTCTGTCTCTCTCTCACCGTACGTGAAGTACTTGACGTCGGGCGGTAGCGTGACCATAGACAGGTCAGGGGCGTGGATCTTCTCATCCACATACTCCTGCGCCTTCATGGCCTGCAGGAAGGCGAAGAAGCGTGCGGTGAACGCGGCAATGAAGATGGACAGCATGCCGAAGTCCAGAACGTTCCACAGTTGCAGGATGTACTCCCGCGGCCCCTCTGTCCACAGCTCTTTGCATTCCGACCACATCATGCCTGCATGGAGTTGGGGTGTGTGGGTGGGGACAGGAATGGGGTGGGAAGAAAGGAGGAGAGTGGAACGGAGGGGCCGGGTATGGGGCAGGGTCAGTGTAGGGGGTGGAGTTGGGGACAGGGATAGGGCAGGGGTGGTGACAGGAGAGGGGATGTGGGTGGAGGGGTTGAGGTTTGGGGTGGTCACAGGGATGAAGTGGGGTAGAGGTATAGGAGAGGGAGTGGGGTGGACAGAGGAGGGGGATGGAGAGGGAACAGGGTTAGGAATAGGGGTGGGCTCGGTTGGACGCAGTACACTATAGATTGCTATGCACACGCTCCTCACCCCCAGCTCAAGAGGAGATAGGACAGTTCTATCTCACTGATTGAGTCCATCTATCTCATTCTCATCTCTTCTCTCTCTCTCTCTCTCTTGCTCTCTCTGTGTGTGTGTGGAGTCAATGGATAATAAAAAATCAATACGGCTGTTCCTGTGCTGTATTTATTAGGCTGTGTCCTTCACACACTTTCGAGTATTTATGTCTTTGCTGTGACTAGTGTGCATTATTACATTCCATCTCAGTATAAGAAAATACAAGATAATATTTAATCAAGTACAGGATGAGTTAAATCACAGTGATAAACTGTTAACGGCTCCACACAAAACATAAAGGCACCACACATTTGCATTCGTAGTAGTGAATGTAGGTATAGCTGATTGACTAATGTACTCCTGTGTTATTGCTATATTTTGTACTACAGAACTAGTGATCAGCCTCCTGCTGAGGGGTAACACTTTCCATGATCAAGACAGGAATTGCTAACTTACTTCATGGTTACTAGAAGTATACACACATAACACATGTAATGAAATCAACATACTGGAGACATGTAAACCCACTGGAGACATGTAAACCCACTGGAGAACCCGATTTAATCTTTTCTGTGTAAACACGTAATGGAATAAACCTATTAGTTCCTGAAGAGCCCAAGACCCAGCTGATCACAGCACTGCTGCCGGGGGCCAGTCAGGAGTCTGTTCAACATGGTCATGTAAAGCGATATGTTCTGTAGTGGTTCACGGCTACCACGCTACAGCATGTGCATGTTACTTTGAACACCAGGATGAATGCAGTAACAGGACCTGAAAACTGGCCTTTCAGCTGCACACAATTACAAATATCAAACGTGACCCTTATATCTAAAGTACCACAATTCTAGATATTTTTGCAGACAAATCACATCGATTCATTATTTCTGTTTGGATTTAGACCAAATCACAGCACTAAAACTGCACTAAATGAGGCAGTAAAAACTCTCTTAATATCCTCTGATAAAGGGTACATTTCTTATTTTTAGTGCTGTGTTTGATACCATCGATCACAACATCTTCCTGGACAGGCTGGAAACACTCACTGGCATTAAAGGGCAAGCACTCTACTGAGTCAAATCTTATCTGACAGATCACTATCAGTTTGTTCTTGTACATTGTGAAAGCTCTGAACTCACAAAGTAAAATATCGTGTCCCACAAGGGTCAATAATCCCATATTATTCTCATTATATATGCTATCATTAGGCACAAATACTGGTAAACATAGTAAACATATTAACTTCCATTGCTTTGCAGATGACAAATATATATCTCTGCTAATCCAGATGATACCCATACAATTAAAATAACGGGACTGTGTGAAAGAAATAATGAAAGCATAGGTGTTATTATTGTCTCCGATCTCTCATTTGACACTTGTAATGTTAGTAAAAACGTCCTTTCTTACATTTACATAAAACAGCTAAATTGAGACATGCTTTCCTAAACAAATGCAAAGAAATTGGTCCACACTTTTCTCTCATCAAGATTAGATTGTTGTAATGAACTTGTAATGAATAACTGCCCTAAAAAGTCACAAAAAACTCCCACTTCTACAGTATGCAGTAGCCAGAGTCCTAACGAGGGCTAGAAAATCCAGCCACACTGCCCCTGTTCATTCATCTTTACACTGGCTTCCAGTTAAATTTCATTTCAATTTGAAAATTCAAATATAAGCCTCTAAATGGTCTGGTCCCACAGTATCTGAGTGAACTCACTGCATAATAAAACCCACCTCACCTACTGCACTTTCAAAATGCAGGGTTTATTTTAGCTCCTAGAGTCTGTAAGATTACAGCAGGAGTGGAAGAGCCTATAAAACCCCCCAATGTGGAACAGCCTTCAAGCTCTAATCCGAGAAACACTCACAATTTTTAAATCTATTCTAAAAACGTACCTATTTACTACTCAAGGTTTTAGCTCATCTTCTGTGTATAAAGGAGCAGAGCCTGGAAACCCCAGTCATAGAGATTTTTGGCAGTCTGAGATGCCGATATGGGAGGAATGCTGTGTCTCAGAGTCCTCATGACTGTGGTCGCCCTCTGGCCCTTCCTTTTTGTTATGCTTCTATAGATAAACTCACCGAAGTTACATACTAATCTCTGGTGCGCCTACTATATATTTGGTCTTGGTCCTCCCAAGGTTTCTTTCTATTCTGCCCAGGAGGTTTTTCCTGGCCACTGTTGTCCTCTGCCTGCACATTAGGGATCTGAATCCTTGTAGTTGTAAAGTGCCATATAAATAAATGTATCTTGTCACACATTTGCACACAAGACAAGGCAGGTTTATCATACTGGCAATTTAAAGTGCTTCACATCAAGTTAAAAAAAACTTATTACATCTGGAGATTTACCATCTCCAGAAGTTCTTCCAAGAAATAAAATTGAAATGTTACAAAATTAATAATAATCAATATAATAATCAATGGGTTGATTTCATTACATGTGTTTTGTAGTGACCATGAAGGAGGTCAGCAATTCCTGTCCTGATCATGGAAACTATTACCTCAGTATGAGGCCCACTCTAGTTTTACAGTACAAAATAATCAAAACTGCCTGTGTCTGCACCTTATATGGTTTGACAAGATACAAGACATCTAATCAAACTTCCCTGGACTCAAAATGACATTCTTTTCCACTGAGCTGTACTGCCTCTATTATACTTTTAAAGTGTATTTTGAAAATGCTTTTTAGAGCTTCTGTTGGCACTGTATCTCTATACAGTAATATGAGTAATATCTACTACAATATCAGAATCAGAATAATTTATTTTGACAAGTATGTCACACATACAAGGAATTAGTTCTGCTGGGACACACATGTATGACATGTAACAGAAACAGGAACTATCTTACACCAAGACTGTTCCTGTTCAATTCAATTCTCCATACACACTAAAACACCTCATCTGAAAAGGTTTTAGTGTCCTCAGTTTATACTTCCTGAACATGAAGCACTATGGGGAAAACCGTATAATATACTTCAGTCCAGTCCAATTTGTCATATTGTAATGCTGTGATACCACTGCCAATGAAATGTATTCCAATCTAATACATTTTTTAGTTTGCACTCTGAATTCACTCACAATGACTGAACACATCACATGTTCCACAGAACACGCATAATCCTTCCACACCCAGGAGCTCAGCATCGAGGGACTAGGACTCTGAGGAGCACCTGAGGATAGTGGGTAACGAACCTCAGCAAAACAACAGGACACATTAGCTCCTTGTCCTTCTCTCTCAGTGGCCATGGCACAAAGATCATCTCAAAAGAGCAGAGTGCACACTCTACTAATTAAAATAACTCTAATGGTACAATGTTTCTGGGACCCTTCCAGAATCATTGAAGGCTTCACAGTTTACTGTTGTTCTACAGTACAACTTGAAACTACAGCAACTTTTCAGTGTTCATCTTTGTCACCATCAAATACTTCAAGCAAATGTTATTCATTTAATAATTTCACACTATGCAAAAGGTAATAGTACATTTCACCTAGCAGTTAAACCTGATGTGTAGATGAACAATGAATGCTAAGAGCAAGCTTGTCTGATATAATACTAAAACTAATATGCATTTTAATGCTAAAATGTGTGGGATGTCTCTCGCCTACCTGCTACCCACACCATGATGAGGATCTCCGTCCATGTGAAGCGAGTGGTCTTGACCCTGAATATTTGGAGCGGGTAGTCCGTTACCGTGACGTTGGGCAGGGTGGTGATGCCCTCGAATCGGTCTGACGCATTGAACACGAGGAGGCAGAGGAAGATGATGAAGGAGGCAGCATGTGCCACAAACTTCATGAACGGGCTGCGGAGTACTTTACCCAACTGATGGAACACACACACACACACACACACACATACACACACACACACACACACAAACACACACACACCCACACCCACCCACACACACACACACACACACACAGAACATATCAACACACATGCACTTTTCATCTCATACTTTAAATCATACATACATACATTTATTACATTGCTTGATTTGAAACAGTACCAGACAGGACTGGTGACACCTATTTTTATAGCTTAGGCCTTCAGCAATGAAAGAATCATAAACTCAGTTTCTGGCAAAAGCACAGAAACTTTCATCTGGAATGATTTAATACTCATAATGTCAAGAGAATTGACCTTTGATTCAAGACCTGTGTATTGTCTTGAGCTGCTATAGTTAACAGAGGCGTTAATGGATTGTATGATATATGCGCTATTTCTGAATTCTCTGTGTTAGACTTTATCTCAATATAATATTCCTAATCATCTGATAGTGCCAATCATTTTCTATAGCCAATGCATGAGTGAGTTGTAGGCAACATAAAGTGTTTGGATGTTTGTCATACAGTGACAGATCTGTCCAAGGTTCTGCTGAACCAGAGGACACAGTCAGCCAGCCTCCTGTCTGCTTTCAGAAACCCTCCTTATCTGTACACATGTACAAGGGACAAACAGCTGTGTGTCTGCGGTGACAACAGCCTCTCTGCATGCATTATAGAACATGTGCTTACTGAAGCAGCAGTTAGCAAATACAATAAATGTGTAGTGTATCTTGTATCTTAGCAGTGATCAAGTTCATATGTCTATTGAACAGAACGACCAATATAATACCAATAACATTCATGGTACTGCTCAATAGCTGTAGCTCAGAGATCCACTACCATAATCTAACATTAGTTAGATTAGTAATAGATAGAGGGCAGTAAATGACATTTCACACTGTAACCCAGTCTACAGAGCTAGACTCAGGTGTATTCTCAGGGATCGGTAGCAGATAGAGTCAGGTGTTTTCTCAGGGATCGGTAGCAGATAGAGTCAGGTGTATTCTCAGGGATCGGTAGCAGATAGAGTCAGGTGTATTCTCAGGGATCGGTAACAGATAGACTCAGGTGTATTCTCAGGGATCGGTAACAGATAGACTCAGGTGTATTCTCAGGGATTGGTAACAGATAGAGTCAGGTGTATTCTCAGGGACTGGTAACAGATAGAGTCAGGTGTATTCTCAGGGATCGGTAACAGATAGACTCAGGTGTATTCTCAGGGATCGGTAACAGATAG
>JAOYMR010000006.1:19052353-19073811 GCA_025802075.1 Tenebrosternarchus preto | reverse complement strand
TCATTTGACCCACAGAACTTTCTCAACCCTCAAGGAGAGTTTGTCAAACCTGATGCTTTTCTGCCCTTCTCAGCAGGCAAGTAGTTCAAAGAATATGTTGAATATGATATGCGAGATGTAAAATATACTGGCAGTAAGAGAAAGATCCACTGAAAAACACCTAATAAGCTACTATGGTTAATAATACACTAAGTATTAATGCCATTTTAAAGATAGAGTTTTGAGGAGCAGAAGTCAGTTAAATTTGAATGTCTGTGGTAATTTTCTCCTTACAGGCAAAAGGGCTTGCCCAGGTGAATCACTTGCTCGTATGGAGTTGTTCCTTTTCTTCACCTCCATCCTGCAAGTCTTCATTCTCTCCCCTCCAGTTGGGACCAAACCTAGTCTGGAATTTGAGCTTGGTATAACGCTCAGCCCCAAGCCATTTAGGATGACTGCCAGACCCCGTAGCAGTCATCCTCTCAAAGGGACTAGTGACTCAGTGACTCAGTGAGATGTGCTGGTCTCTACTGAACTTTTAGGTTGCTTGTGCCTGCAGCATTTTTTACACACACACACACACACACATACATACACACACACAAGTACAAATATAATACCTAACTTTCTATAATAAAGTACACAAATAAAGTACAGCTGTGGTAAATTGCAACTGGATTATATTATAGTAATATAATTAAGTAATAATAAAAGTTATTTATCACCACTGCTGCCAGATTCTTGAGTAGGGCTGGGTGGTGGATGTTGTGATAAGACCAAAAAACATCAATAAGAAATCAGAAACAGCTCTTCTTACAAGACAAAATAAACACAACCATGAACATGCAAACACACTGAAAAACTCATCAATGCCAGTAGTTATTAGAAACAAATAAAAAATACACACATTTTTAAGTCATTTATTTAGCTATTGGAAATGTGGGAGGAACATACCCAAACTGACACCCAAGAAGGAACATGCCGAAAGATGGGTGACCTGTGTCGTGCGTATACTCAGAATGAGGAGCTGGAGGATACCAGATATTGTGTTAGTTATTGTGATGAAGTTACTGTCTAAGTAAAGGCTCCTGCCACAGGCTTGAGAGGATGGAAAGGGGTGGTGCAGATCTGCACAGAGGCAGGTCCCCTTTCTAAAGCTTGGGTTCTGACAGAGGAATCCGGTGCTCACTGAGACCCAGACATTGTGACATACGAACATTTTGCGTTGCACGCTTTGAAGGGACTGAATTTAAAATACCAAACCGCACACAAGGCACAACTCCAAGAAAACACAGCCGTCAGTGCGTTCACCTCCTCTGCCCACGAGTTTTTAATAGCATCATTACCTTCCTTCTTTTTTTGTGTATTACAACACAAATTTGCATATTGCAAAATAATTCTATGCTTTTATTTGTATGAGTATCTTTCATCAGAAACTTACAGAACACCTTCGTTACACAACGATAAACTCATTTCACATTTAGGTGAAAAGTGGAAGACTCGATTCTGATCAATCAGAGAGTTTGGTGTCTATTAGTTATGAGTAGCACTGAACTGACAAACCAGGTCATTACTGTCATCACTGACAACTGTCATTAGCCAAGCAGTTCGGGAAGACTAAATATAGTATATTTATAGTATAGTAGTATATATAGTATATTTATTAAGAAAATAAATTCACATAAAGTCACATTCTTTGGTAACCATTTATGATATAATAATGACATCACAATGGTTTGCCACATGGTTTTAACATGTGAACCAGCAGATTATTGCACTAAAAAATATATCTTCAGGACCACAGAGGGTGCTGTAAACACGGAGATGACTGGATTGGCTGTTGAGGGGGATCCCACAGAAGAATCCCTAGAGACCAAGGAGTCAGCATGAAGCCAGAGGTCAAATCAAGTCTAAAGGTTAAAGACTTTATAGAACTTTTCTTCTGCAGGTGAGATACATAATATCTGATACCTAATATCAATTCTAATGTCCTCTAGAAAGTCACTGAGGTACATTTCAGTATCTGTGCATGCAAACTAACATGCAAAGGCAAATTCCAACTAGATGTGTATTTATTTCATAAATCCATGTAATTCTCTATGAACTATGAAATCTCTGCTTTCCCTCTTTTTGTCACTGTCTCTTTTGACCATGTTGTGTGCTTCCTGTGTACAGGACAAAAGTGAAGTCAATATATCAGACTCTCTCCCCAACACTGAAGAAGAAGTCTTAAATTAGATCGTCCATGTAAAATCTAATTTCAGTTCTAATGTCCATAATAAAGTCATATACACTATATGACACTTCAGTGACACAATTCAGGCTAAACCCCATAATAATACAAGCTAAGTATGAAGAATCTGTCTCTATCTCTCTTTCAACTGATAAATGGTATATTGTCCCTCTTCTCTGTAGGGAGGAAGAGCAGACAGGGGACATGCACACTTTTCTCCACCTCTGAAAAGCAGTGCGATACATTGATGACTGTGTTTGTGTGTGTTTTTGTATATTTGAGTGGGTGGGTGTGTTTAATGCAAAACTTGCATCTAAACATTTCAGGTGTCTCTAAGGACGTGTGCCTGAATGTGTTGTAGGTTCACTAATATTGGCAGCAGCTGCTATGTAGTGTCAATATGATGTTTATGTAAAACCTCATTTGAATCTAATGTCCACTTGTGCATACAAACACAAAGAAACAAAGGCTAATTCAGGCTAAACCCCATAATAATACATGTAATCTAAGTATGAAGAATCTGCAGTATCTGTTTATCTTTCGATTCAGAAATGGTGTGTTGTGCCTCCTGTTTTTAGGGAACAGCAGGCAGAGAATGACACACACACACACACACTTTTCCCCATCTCAGGAAAGTGGGTCTTACGTCAAGGGTACGGCACGTTGACTATTCTGTGCTTGTGTGGGTGCTTGAGTTGAATGCAAAACTTGCATCTGTGGTGTCTCTAAGAATGTGTGCCTGAATGTGTTGTAGGTTAATACATTTTGGAAAGACCTGCTATGTGAATGCAAGTCTGCAGTGTCTGTTCAGCACAGCTTCCTTTTGCATGCAGCTCTACAACCAGCTGTGCAGCAACATTCTGTCGTCACCTCCTGACCTCATCAGTTTCTCAAAGAGGGAAGAAAAAGAAAGGGGGGTATATTTTTCACTTGGCACAGTTCCAATGCAGTGCACTATTAGATATTAGAGATTATTATTAATATAATCTCTAATTTTAATATAATTAATTAATTTAATATAATTATAATTAATATAATCTCTATTACTATTAGAGATTTAGGTCAGCTAGATTCCTTCTGTAGGTGTTTTCTTGAATTGTAGCATATGAGGGAGAGCGCTGACCAGCGGCTCAAGGCTGTTCCGTTAAGGGCCCTGATTGAAGCAGTTGGAGTCAGCAACCCTAACGTAAAGTTTCCAGGGTGTGGGCCAGAGAAGGATCCATACGCAGGATAAATGACATGTATTTATTGGAGCAGGCAGAGATCAGTGTCATATACGGAAACAGATAATGGTAACCAGGTCAGAGAGAGCAAAGGTACAAAAAGGGGCAAGGATTAAACAGTATCCAAAACACCAGGCAAAGTGGCAAAAAACCACAGAGGGCAAAAGGAACAGGCAGAGGGACAAAAGGGCTAGGCAAATGGACAGAAACCAGAACCATAATATCAATAACAAAGAGAACGCTCGGTATTCAACTGAGTTGGCAATACTTCACATTGTGTACAGGGAGTGGTGAACCTAATACAGGGGTGCTAACGAATGGATCAGAAACAGGTGAGTGTGGAAAGTTCCATGAGCTCAGAACTCCGGGGAGTGAGACCTCTGCAGGCCGGCCGGGGTATCGCCGGACCTGACACCTAAATTCAGAGTGGACCAACAGAATGCAAGAACAGACAAACATTGGCAGACATACACACTGGAACATGATCCAGAAAATGCTAAGTGTATTTGTTAGCAAGGTGTAATTCCGCTACCTCTTTGTGCCTGTGGTATCTGAATGCTCAGTGGAAGTGCCTCAACCTTTTCCTTAATGTAAGCACAACTCAGATCTGTCCTTTGTTGCTATTTTAATTCATGAAAATATTTTGACTTCCCACTGAGTGTTATACTCTAGGCAGAGTCAGAAATCGAGCGCAGGTGTGAGTTGTGTCAGGGCAACTCTGCCATGTGCAGGTGGGAGTTCCACACTACCCAGGTGAGTTGGCAAACTTGGATGTTTTCATACTTGTGTGTTTGGAGCTGCAAAGCACAGTGTCACTGGGTATGGGATAGAGCAGACAATTCTGAGTGACAGGTTTGAGTTGACTCCCTCTATCACTGTAAGAAAGCAGCAGTGTGCAGTTCAAATCAATCCTGAACTGGTGTTAAAGACAAAACCACAGTGAGAAAAAATACAAGCACACACAGGAACACAGGAACACATACACACACTTATACTGACTGCATTTCTAGCTTTTTTTGTCTTGTATCTAACAGCTGCATTAACGGTTCAGAGGGACACACCACCTCTGAGGAGAGAGGGGAGATGGTGCCTCCACTCAATTTACACCCACCATCTTTAATATCAGATGTGAGATGGTACAAATCAAGACAAAAGTTTGGAGTTGACTCTACACTAACCATTGATTTTAGTAATTTAGGTAACATTTTAATAACTACGATTTTTTAAACTCCTGTCTCTTCAGCTACACATCCAGAGCCTATTGAATAAATAGATGACTAATGTTTAGTGTGAAAGAATTTGTTCTTTGAATGTTTCTATGTAATCATATAATCACATGATTGTACTCTGTGAACTGTCCAGAGGAGCTTCTGCTTCTTATTGCACACACACACACCTGCCTTGCTGCTTATGTGACTTGAAGGTCACTGCGCCTAGCAACTGCACATAGTATCAGCCAAATACAAAAGCATCCATCTAGTATCTAGTGTAAAAGAATAGAACTCTCTGACTGCGTTCAGAGCTCATGCAAAGGCATACTCTCATTTTATTATTTTCATTCTCATCTTATTGATTTCTTATTTCTTTTAATTAAATATCTACTTTTTATGACAGACTTGTCTCATGACTATTGAAATTCCACTACAACAGTCAACACAATACACTTCAAGAGAAATGAGACAGCGAATCTTTTCTTTGTGCCTTCCATCTCTACATAAAGAAAACTAAATCTGTGGACAGACAGATGAATACAGCCTGCTTCAGTACAGAGCAGACATATAAATGTTAAGTGGTAATTCAGTATTATTGTGATACTTCTCATTACCCACAAAAAAGGGCCCTTTCTCCCGATCCTTCAAGCAGAACCTAAATGTATGGAGCATTTCCCCTCCTACTCCAAACCAAGGATCCACCACGGAGGCTCCCATGGATACCGGTTCCGCTGCTTCCACTTCCTCTGTCAAGCCACGAAGTCCTGCTAGGGCCCTTTCACAGGCTTCCATCCAGGCTCTGGATCCCCCACACCAGCGTCCTCAGGCTTCTCCAGGTGCTCTTCCTCTCTTGCCGCAGGTCCGGATGAACTAGTAAAAAAGCCCTAAAACTACCTATCAAAAACAAAACAACAAAAACCCTAAAGGAAGGTCAAGAGGTTCCATGTGGTAGCAGCGGGCAAGCCACCTGCTACCGCAGAAATGTAGAAATTTTTGCAAATTTATTAAAAAAATGAAGGAGTAGAACCATCTCAAGGAGGATCAGAAGAAATTGACAACATGTGAGTTAAATATGAGTGTCATAGCAAAGGGTCTGAATACTTATGACCACGTGATATTTCAGTTTTTCTTTTTTAATACATTTGCAAAAATTTCTACATTTCTGTTTTTTTCTGTCAAGATGGGGTGCTGAGTGTACATTAATGAGAAATAAAATAAACTTTTTTGATTTTAGCAAATGGCTGCAATGAAACAAAGAGTGAAAAATTTAAAGGGGTCTGAATACTTTCCGTACCCACTGTATTAAACTGATAAGAGCAGATATTTTTTTTTTCTTTTTTCAGTACGGGTCAGAAAATTCCATCCATACAATGATCTTACATATATTATATTCCATCCATACAATGATCTTTGCATAGTGCCTATACAAAACATCCCTGACGTGCAGCTTGCCATACATGCATTGCCAATTCAGGTCCTGCAGCCAGTTGTCTAACCCTTTAGGCTGAACCCTGGACTGTGTGGTTGTAGGCATGGAAGTGTCCTCATCCAGGCCCACAACCACGCGAGTCCCCCTCCCATCTAGCACTGCCTTATGTAGGCACTGGTGCTTGGAGAGGGTCTCGGACCGCAGACCTGCTCCATCTAACCAGGTGCCTTTAGTGGTCTGGCAGCGTCTTGGCCTTGGGGCCAGAGTTGGACCACGTGTTAAGCACTTGACACAATGACCAGGTGTTCAACGGGAGCTGCCAGGTGTGCACAGAGCTGTGCGAAGAACAGGCAGTCCAGTTTGATTGGGAAAACAGGGACATCCCTCCTCCCCTTGTTCTTTCCCAGGTACATAACCTCCCTCTTCACATACTCATACTTACCACCCCAGGGAGGTAACCACGAGGGACGAGGGATCGCATCACATACTCATAAAAATGTCCCTCGTCAGGATGCGATAATGCGGGACATGAGCCAAGTAGAGCAGTAACGGGAGTATGTCTACTTTTAACACTAATACTTTGCCTAGGAAGGACAGGGACCTGGCCTACCACAGCCCCATCTTATGTCTGTTGAGAGCTAGCTGCTCTTCCCATTTTGCTCAGGCAGCCCCTTCAGATGTGAAGAGGACCCCCAAGACCTTCAAGGGAGCGTCACTGAGTACAAGCCCCCCAGTGACAGTCCCTCCTGCCTTTCCAACTACCAAAGTACTTGACAACTGACTTGCCGAGGTTCAAAGCCGCAACGGAAGCCGTGCCGAATCCTGCAACAAGTCTAAGGCATGACCGAGGGGCTGGTCTGAGCATGCAAACAACATAGTGTCATCTGCATACTGCGCCAGTTTAACAGTTTTACCTCTGCCCCTGGGGAGGGGGAGACCATCTATTAGCGGGTGGGCTCTGATCGCTGCCGTGAGTGGCTCTATATAGGGGTGAAAGAGGACACCCCTGTCTCACTCCACTCATCTGCTGCACCAACTCACTGAGGTGGCCGTTGATGGAGACATGGCTTCCCAAAACCCTAGTGTATACAACACCCTCTCCATGAAGCGGTGCTCAACCCGGCCAAGTGCCTTCTCCTGGTGTCTCACCAGTGCCAGAGGGAGATTTCAGTCCTCTACCCAGGAGATCGCGTCCTGAATATGGTGGAGGTTCCAGGACACCGATCTCCCTGGGACCTGGCAGGTCGGGTCACTGTGCATCAGGAGTGGCATGGTCTTTTTCAGACATTCTGTGAGGGCCTTGGCGAATCTTGAGATCGACACACAACATGATCAGGGGTCTCCAATTGGCAAGATCGCTAGAATCGCCTTTCTTATATAACAAGGAGAGTGCACCTGACCGCATGCTCAATGTGAGTTGGCCCTGCTAGTGCACATCCTTGGCTACCTCCACCATCTCTGGGCTGAGGACATCCCAAAAAGTAGCATAAAACTCTACTGGGAGTCCATCAAGCCCAGGGACCTTACGCTGGTTCATTTTGCCAAGTACTTCGGTCAGTTCATTCAGAGTGAAGGGAGCCTCTAAGCTGTCCTGAGCATCGCTGTCCCAGCCCACCTCCCACCGACTACAACAACTTAAGAAAAATACACAACCCGACAAACAAAGGAAAACTGCCAGCATCAACAATAGCAACAGCAAAATCAAATCAAGATTATTTATATAGCACCTTTTATAACAGATGTTGTCTCAAAGCAGCTTTACAAGTATCTGAGTCCAAGCCTCCAGTGAGCAGGCCAAGGGTGATAGTGGCAAGGAAAAACTACCTAAGAGCGTGAGGAAGAAACCTTGGGAGGAACAAAAAACTCAAGGGGGAAGCCCATCCTCTTCTGACCATCTACTGCTCTTACCCTTCACCCCAAAAGCTTGCATGTAAAGGCAGGTTTTTAAAGGGTATAGTACCTCACAGATGGGGCAAATTTGTTAAAAACACAAACATTATAGAAAACAGAAACTGTAATGGCCTTATAACAGCAATAAAACCACTAGAAATGAATAGGTATATATATTGACAGGCACAAAGCTTTTAACATGAAGTGACAGCAGCTGCACAGGTACAGACATCTGGCAGTTTATACAGTTTGCCTTAGGCATCCTAGAAAATTCTTTAGCTGTAAAGGACATCGAGCTTGTGTCCAAACTATCCTGGATAGCCATTATATAATAGCAGTTCTTTCCTGTATAGCTGGTCACCAGGTGGGCACCAGAATATCCCTCTGCTTCAGGTGATACAACATTAAGCTTTTGTTGCCCTAAGCCTCCTGCTTAATTGAATAGAAATCATTATAACTTACTGAACATACTGAAGTATGTGCGGCATCCTGTTCTTCCATCATTGCAGAGAGATGCTCCATGACTCTTTCCTACTACCTTGTGAATTGTGTTACAGTATTTTTAGTGCATTTCCAGTTATTTCCAGATACTAACAATTTTGAAGCCCATTATATATGCTTACACACTTATTTTACAGAATCAAATTAAACAATGGATGAGAAGCATCAAATAAACTGCATGTTAAGTCTGCAAGGCAATCTGCTAAGTCAAGATCTTGATTGAACAAGAAGAAAACACTTTCATACAGCTTCTTCACACTACTAATTCAGTTTCTCAACAACCAGGCCCCTTCCAAAGTATGATTCTATGAGGAGTGCTGAAATCTATGAGATTAAATGTGAAGACAAATTTCACATAAAGTGTGAATAAAACACTTCTGTAATCAATAGTCAAAATATTACAACATGGTGCATGGTAGTGTGGATGTGTGGAACTCCAAAGAAAAAGGAAATTAAACAAATCTTATTTTTGTATTTATTTAAGTACAAGTTTCTTTACTGAGGAAAGAAATTTCAAATAAGTGATGACAAGAATACACAGACGAACAGGGAAGTGCATTTGTAAAATTAAAAATTTAGACTCAGACGATCAGTATCTTCAGGAATATCAATGGTCCTTTTCCCCAGTCCAGTCCAGAGAAGTACAGTCTCTTCACCAGTCTTGTAGGGTGTCTCTTCACCACTCTTCACCAGGGTGTATGATTGGTCATTTTTACATTAAAAAACCTGAATATGTTCAGACTTCGCTGCCCTTTTTTTAGACTTGATATAGTTTTTATTATTAAACACACCAGGAAAAAATCTCTGCTCCTCTGGTGCTGACGTCTGGCATCTCTAAATCTGAGCTCCATCTACACTATCAGTCTAATAAGTCATCCTAATAGCGGTACTGTGTAAATGATTAGGTTTGACATTTGCACTACATTTGACTAAAGGCTGTATCCAGAACCGCTGTACAATACCTGACACCGTGGAGAAAACTGTCCGATGTCGACATAGTTACATTGTAGATTTAAGAACAAGTATATAGCAGACACTATGCTAAAGATGGCTAAGTGGAAATTAGCTATGACGGACCAAGATGGCTAGCAGAAATATAGATATATATACAAATGTAATTGTAATATAGTTACTTTACCTATTTGAGATGGCAACTCCAAGGCCTCCTGCAGCATCCTGATAATGTCTCTCATCGCATTTTGTAATTACGTATAGTTTAAGTTGTATATACAGCCAAATGTTGAATTCTTGTGTCCAGACAAGACTAGACAAACATGTATACCTCCCTTTCTATCAGACTGGGCTACTGTAATGGTCAGTTTACCATCTCTCACAAAAACACCAGCTGCAGTGGATTTGGAATGCTACTGATAGAATGCTAAACTTGAGAAAGAGATGTGAACATACTACTCAAGTGTTAGCTATGGGAATATTAGCTATGGAATTAATTTCAGGTTGTTACTACTTGGTTCTATATCATTGCTTAGGACCTAATACATATTTGACATGCTAGACAAATACAAACCCAATGGGCCTCTTACATTAATAGAAACTAGTCAATTAGTAGTGCCTAGCATTAAAACAAATCACAGCTTTTGGCTATGATGCCACCCACAGCAGGAACCTCCTAGGTGATATCATGGTTTCTAAAACATTAACAATTTTTTATGAAAACACTTTTGCTCTCCTGTGCCTTTTTATTAAATTAATATGTGATGCATTGCAGACATTTTGATGTTTTAGATTTACAATTTAAGCCTTTATATAATTTGTTTTATATCTATTTATTTTGTCCTTTGCTCTGTGGTACTGAGCCTTGTTTATACAAAGCATTTTAAATATCTTGTGTCTATAAATATCAAAAATGTGCAATAAAAGCAAACTGGCCTGACATAATAAACTTTTGCTTGTTATGCAACAGGAGGGGCTGCAAGGCATGTGACTGCTGTGAGCCAACTCTTGGGCTAAAGGGCAGTCATTCCCCACCCCCACCCAATAAATACACCCACCAAGAATGTTTTATAGCAGGTGGACTAGGTCAACAATTGGGTCTTTTGCTGCAGTACAAACAAAAGAGGATCATGTCCTCAATGATATAGACCACTATTTCAATCATTTGCCTTGGATTTTGCTGAACTTCAATAAAGCAAACATACAGAGGGTAGACCGAGATTACTGATGACCCGAAGTTTGTCTCCAGTGAACTTATGTCTAATGGTGGAGAAGCAGTCTTAACATTTCTCTTAAGATAATAGTATAGTCCTGTGCATTGTTATTAAAAGAGCTCATAAATGTTTTGCTCCACTGCATGGTTCCTTGCCAGGTAAATGGCAAAGAATTTTGTTCTAGTTGAAACACCATTTAGTAGGAAGTTGAGTTTTCCCCTCTGTGTCACATTAGAATGGAGTGACTACATTTATCTGTAAACATTTAATAAATCTTGTTAGCAGTACTAAAATCAGCACTTTTTTGGCTACGCATGCCATTGCAAAACAATCACCTTATGTAAACAAAGCAGATAACAGCACACATCTTTGACATTACAAACCAAAAACGTGTTTTGTACGTTTGCAGTATTTTAAAGTTACTGAATATCTTCACCTTGGAAGTGGTAAATAAAAGACTAGTTTTCAGCAACCTAAAACACAGTTTTCATGTGGATGAATGTTGAAAATGCATAGAAAAATCTTTAAACATTAAATATACCTGTGTATTAGTAGAAAGAACTGCAGCAAATCAGATCTTCTGAGTCAGCAGTACGACAAATGTTGCATCACAAACTGTGTGGGAGTAAACCATGATTATTTGGCTTCAGAAAATGTGTTGGTTTAGAGGTTAATGTTCAAATGGCTCTACACAGTTGAATCCTAACATACTCTGAAATAAAATAAACTCATTATCATTATTGTCCAACTGGTGGTAAATATACTGCAAGGTTGTTTATCTAGAATTCCATTTTTTAATGATCCCCCTGGCAAACCTGAGCATTTTCTAGGTGTTTTACGACATTGTCTTTGTGGAAACATGTAAGCAGGATAAAAGACTGTTCCATAGCTGAGGGGCTTTAAAAGAGAAAGCTCTGCCTCTGGCTGTCATGCTAACTCTAGAAACTAAGTGAAACCCCGCATTCTGAGAGCACAGCAAGCGAGGTGGGTTATGGAACGCAATGAGTTCACTCAGATATTGTGGGCTGATAACACTATATTAGATACATTTACATTTACATGGCATTTGGCAGACGCTCTTATCCAGAGCAACTTACAAAAGTGCTTAGGGATACTTGGAATATCTAGTGTAGCTCAGATAGACCCGAGTCCATGTACTCTAAGCTGGAATACTACCAGAAAATAGCCTTATGATTCGCAAGCATTTCCTATAACCATAATATACAGCCAACTCCTGTAGTCTGAATATACAACCAAGTTACATAACTGAGGAAAGAAGACAACAAAACAATAGCTAAAAAACTGAAAGATATGTTCTATGTCAAGTGCTTGCAAAAGAGATGGGTCTTCAGTTGGCGTTTGAAGACAGCAAGTGAGTCCGCTGTTCGGACACACAAGGGAAGTTCATTCCACCACCTAGGTGCCAGGACAGGGAAAAGTCTGGAAGCATGTTTCCCATGTGTTCTGGACGATGGAGGGTCAAGGCAAGCCATACTTGAAGCACGGAGGGCTCTAGGTACGCTTCTGGGTTTGACTATAGCCATCAAGTACGGAGGAGCTGGACCATTCTTGGCTTTGTAGGCTAGCATCAGGGTTTTATATCTGATATGGGCAGCTACTGAGAGCCAGTGAAGGGTGTGCAGCAAGGGGAAAGAGAGGAGTAAAGCACCAGCGATTGGACAGAAGCAATCCAGTGCCGCCACCTCTTCCAGTCTGTGGGAGAAAGAGAAAGTAGATGACAGCGCGGCTGGAGTAGCCGAGTTCTCGGGGGTGATCCACGTCTCTGTTAGGGCCAAGAAGTCAAGGGACTGATGGATTGCTATGGCTGTGATGAAGTCTGCCTGCAGACTGGCAATTCCAGAGCCCACCAGTCACCACAGTCGGACCATCTGCCAAAAGTGGGGGGTAGGTGAGGTTAGTGCATTTTCTGGTAGCGACTGGTAGTGCATTTTCTGTAGCAACGCCTGCGTTGCCGGCCACTGTGGGAAGTGAGGACAGGGATTGAGAAACACAATGAAAAGAATGAAGAAGGAAAGGTGTTTAGGCAGGGGTATCATGAGAGTGATACTTAGCCAAGAGCAGTGGTGATATTCTCCCTTTGGTTTGATTGGAGAGTAGAGGATGTCTTGCTAACCGCTACAGACAGCGTCTGTATTAGGCTAATAACAACAAAAACAACAACTTCAGATACCAAATAGACTACAAGACTAGCAGAATTAAGATGAAAGTAAAGTAATCCAATACTTCAAAAACAGAAGACAATTCCAAGAAAAAACACCTACTAACAACTAATTCCAGTCAGGATTGCCACTTATTTAAGTAGCACTCAATATGCGGTCCCGCCTTCTCAGCAATTCACACCATCCTAACCCGAAACTAAGGCAGATCTCACTAATTAGGCTAATAGATACGAAGTCCAAGTAGGAACCCGGACCTCGGTAAAGTGTAATCAGCATAAATGACTACAATGCTTTCTTAGTTGAAGACAAATTAGACTGTGAGAATAAGGTATTGGATTAAGTAGTATTTTTTATAAACAACATCCTCTTTTAGCCAGAGATGCTTGGATAATTGTTTTTATATTGGATGTTAATGGGTGTCACTGAATCTTAAACATTAGTTTACTGAGGCAAGAGACATAGAACTATGAGGATACTACCTGTGTGGGTTGAAACCTGAGGCTTGGGTTCCACTTGTACCTGCTCTAGACTCGAGGATCCCCAGTTCAGATTCAGGTATAGGTAGTCGTGTTTAGTCACTTTAAATGTTATACTAATATCAAGTAAATGTATTTACTTCTAGTGATTGTGCTTGCTAGCAGAGCAGCTGCATTATCTGGTCTCTTCTCCTCTTTAACTGGAGTGGAATAATACTGAACTCATTTATCATTATGATGTTCATTACTGTTTTGTGTTTTATATAATTGTGTGGTCCTCCTGGGATCTCCTGGCAAATTTTCTTCTGTTTTTGCACATTCTCCACAGGATGAACTGTATAGGGAAGGATGGACGTCTATCTGATTTCCCCTACAATGAACGTTATAAAATCACATTTGCACAGTTTCTTCAGCTAAGAAGTCTGTGGAATTGTCCTTATGGCTCCGTATAGCCAAGGAAACACTCCACTCCTATTGTCTCCTAGTGCTAAAGAAATTATTATGAAACCTCATTTTGAATTTATTTTACTCTTCTATGGTGCCTGGTTTTAAAGAGATGTTACATCTAACATATACATTTTTTTAGTTATTATTTTGGTTTTACTTTCAGTGCCTCACACCTGCAGATTTTAAATCTAGATCTGACCTTGGGGTTACTTATGCTTTATCTAAAAAGCTTGCTTCATAAAATGGATAAAATTATTTGGATAAATTCAACAAATGCTGACATAGTAGTGGCTTATAAAATCTGTACAGGGTAGGGATATTTCTGTTTTTGGTTATAATGTGTACCATGCAGATCGTCAAAAGGAAGGTGAGTGGTTGTTTATATCAAGTATAATATCAGTATTGATTTAGGGAGTTAGTAAAGAACTTGACTTATTAGCTCTTGATAAAATATCTAAAAATCATCACTTTCTGCTAGTATGATGCTATGTCTTTAAATAATTCACTGCAGTGACACGGCTAGACTTGCCATACATGCGTTCTGGTTTGGAAACCAAACAGGTTATTCTTCCTGCACCTTTGTGTCTCATTCCTGTTTTGGGTGAACCTTTTGAATGGGTTCTCATAGATTGTGTGGATCCCTTTGTGTGGAAAACATGGGGGGGTCATCGTTAGTTGCTGAGTCTGATGTGTGCTACCATTAGGTATCCAGAAGCAATTAGCTTTGTTCACTTCAGTAAAAAAATGTGATTAAAGCTTTGATCAGATTTTTATACTACCTTTGGCCTTCTTAAGTGTATACAGATAGAGGAACTGATTTCACCTGAATTAAAAATGAATTAAATATCCACCACCAGCTGTCCAGTGTATATCACCCGCATCCAATACTGTAGGTACATTAGAAATATAACGTGTTGAATATGAAAAATATTGGGATGAAAATGTTCCTCTACTGCTTTTTGCTATTCGTATCATAGTCCAACAATCTAGGATCTAAGCTCTGCTCTTCTGTCAGCTGATCATCTGATGCTGTCTCACTATTGTATCTGAAACTCCGCAACTATACTTAAAGGGGTACTTGGAATACAAATAACGAAATAGACTAGTTGGGCCGTCCAATGGAGGTTTCTTCCTAATCTGCAAGGGAGTTTTTTCTTGCCACTGTTTCTTCAGGGATCTGGACACATACAATTGTAAAGCTGCTTTGTGACGTGTTGTTTATATAAATAAACTTGAACTTGAAATGATAATGTTGTAATTGAAGCACTGTCTTGAGCTTAACCCTTCTCTGTATATGTAACGATATAAATGTTGTTTGTTCCCCTAGAAGTTTCACTCTTAAGGGGGTAGTGTTATGCCTGTGTATGTGTGTGTCTGTTTCACACACACGTGTATGACCTTGGTTTTCTCACTTGGTTTACAATTTGCTTTCTACCTTGGTTTGTTAGCTTGATTGTACATAGCTCTGTTTTCTTGGATTGTACATGGCTTCAAGCACCTTGGACTCCTCATTTTGAAGGACCTGTTATGGTCCTGCCACACCACCGCACTGGCTAAGATGGCCCGTCAGCGTCTATATCACCTCAGGTGCTTAAGGTACTTCAAACTGCCCTCCGAGGTGCTATGAAACTTTTAAATCTGTACCATCAAAAGCATCTTAACAGGCAACATCACTGTCTGGTTTGGGAATAGCACCAAGTAGTACAGACTGGCACTTCAGAGTGTGGTGCGTTCACCTGTTCCATATACAGAAAACAGGCCTGCTCAAGGGCCAATAAGGACTCTAGTCACCCCAGTAACCGACTGTTGCCAACTGTTGTTTTCTCTGTTGTCATCTGGAAAACACTTTCGTGCTATGAAGGAGATTCTTCCCACAAGCAATACAGACTCTAAATAGCAACCAGGCCAAATTTGTTTCAACTTGTATATATATATGTGTGTGTGTATGTGGATATATATACTTCACTTGTTTACAGATTAGTTCAATGGTCATAAACTTATGCCTTTTTTGCACAACTTGGTCACCTCACACTCTGTACACTTTATAAAACCCTGGCACTTTATACAGTTTGCACTGTTCCACAGTCCACTTTAATTCTGTAACATCTTCTCCATTTACATTTTGAAATCTCTATTTTAATATAATATATATTTTGAAAATTTTTTGTGAAGTTTTCTTTTTTATCAATCTTTTATCCTGGTATCAGTGGCTGAGCATCATTAAAGCAATTCACTGCCTGTTGTACCATGCATGACTGTGTACATGACAAATAAACTTTGATTTGATTGGATTTGATTTGTATAGTTGTACTAGGGGAGTAGGGAGTGACTGCCATTTTACCTGTCCTTTCAGCAATGGGACAGGTTCTTTTATGCATTTATCAGGTGATAACTGCTATGCTTCATACTCCAAAAGAGGCAGTGAAGCAATGTAATGCTAAGAAAAATCATAACTGTATGAATAAACTTCACAATATAGGCCTATGCCTAATTCCCTATGCTCGCACTCCTACAGCATTCAGGTAAGTGTACACATCTTTGTTAATACTGCTTGTTTCTAATTTAAGAGTCTTTAGATGGCTTGAAAAAAAGCAGACCTGGTGACAGGTCTGACATTGTCACAAGCAATCTATTTAGTTTGCGACCCCCATATATCTACAGGCTATCTACACTGTTAAACATATGTACACTTAAACCTTTTTGTCATTATTATGATAGAGATGTCCTAATGTATAAAAACAAACACCTGTACTGAACATTACAGGAATCAATATAGAAGTTAATATAATCAATACTGAAACTAACAGAGGCAAAGAGCAATGTTTTAAGTAGAACATTATATTATATAGAATAATAGAGAGAGGGTGAACATGCAATGATACTATAGCACCTTACTGTAACATTGAAAGTCTTATAGCTTTGCAATCTTACATTATGTTGCATCACAGAATGTTGTAGGAGTTTTTTTTTAAATTGACTTCAGAAAATGCAGTGTTGGCTAGCTGGTTAATGTTTAAAGGACTGTACTCAGCTGATACCTGAGACTATAAAATGAAAAAAAGAACTCAATCCTAACAGTATACTGTTGGCAGTGTACCGATGGTAAGTAACTCAACCTTATGAATTCTGCTAATTTGCAAAAGTACATTTATTGAACAATAAAGATTAGAATGATTTAGACAACTGCAACTTTCAAAATGATAGAGATATACAATTAAAAAAAGATAAAATGACTACTTGAATTCTCGAATATTTCAGTGAACACTATCAGTTAACAGTTGCATTTTTAAAACATTTATTAGGAGCATTAGATTAAGTCTGTGTTGTAAACATCACTCTTGTTTCAAAAGTGTTCTGTATACTTGTATGTATAAGTGTTCTGTATCCTTATTTTTTAACAATTGTAATTCAAAATGAATGTGTATAAAATTGTATACAAGTGTAAATATGTATAAAACATACAATACACATAGATATACAACACAATGATTTCAGCTTGAAATCAGTACAGTTCCTCTCCAGGTGATAAAATGTGGAGAAAGATCCAGTGCTGTTTGATGGTTGCTCTGCTGCTGACAGTGGCTTGGGCTGATCACCATGAGGGGCATGATCATGGAGCACATTCAGAAGATCACCACAAACATCTTCATCATGGCAAAGATAAACCCCACCCTCACCACGATGCAGGAGATGACTCCTGCCACACACTCTCACCTCACAATGCTGACTTTGCATTCTCCCTCTACAAGAAGCTGGTCAGTCAGTCTGATGCCAAAGGCAAGAATATCTTTTTCTCCCCACTGAGTATCTCCATGGCTCTGTCCATGTTGGCCTTGGGGGCCAAGGGTGAGACCCACTCACAGATTTTCAGCACTCTGGGCTATGGTAACCTCACTTCTGATCAGGTCAATGAAGGCTATGAACATCTACTTCACATGTTGAGCCACAGCCAGGATACCATGCTATTGGAAGCAGGAAGTGCTGTGGCTGTCCGAGAAGGCTTCAAACCTGTAGAAAAGTTTCTAAAGGATGCTCAGCACTTCTACCATGGAGAAGCCTTCAGTTTGGACTTTTCCAAACCAGAAGTTGCTGTGCAAGAGGTCAACAAATTCATTGCTAAAAAGACCAAGGATATGATCACAGACATGGTCAAGGATCTGGATGCAGACCTTATGATGATGCTTATCAGCTATATTTATTTTAAAGGTAGAGTAAGCATATTAGAATAATGTACCAGTGATTAAATCATTTTACACATATTTCACGCAAACTACAGTAATGAGCTACAGCATTGAATTCCACCCTTTAAGGTAAATGGCAAGATCCTTTTAGGATGGATCGCACCCGCAAAGCTGACTTCCATGTGGATGAGAACACGAAGGTCACTGTAGACATGATGATGAGACATGGAAAATTTGACTTTTTCTATGACCGGGATAATTTCACCTCTGTCATCAAAATTCCATATAAAGGAAATGCCTCCATGATGATCATTCTACCTGATGAGGGTAAAATGGAACAAGTGGAAAAACAAATCTGCAAGGACCACCTCAAAAACTGGGATGACAAACTCTACAGAAGGTAAGACCATGGTTTCCTTCCATATGAAACACATTTTCAATTACAAATATTAGTTGACTATCATATCAGAAACCTTTTAGGTCTGCCAAATTTCTTTGCTGTAAAACTGTTGATTTTATTCTGTTCAACATAACAATGTTCATTCATCTCTGGGTCAATTTCTGTTGTACAGCTTTATGGATCTATTTATGCCCAAGTTCTCCATCTCTGCTTCCTCTTCTCTCGATGGCACTCTGAAAGAAATGGGAATAGTTGATGTATTCTCAAGTAGCGCAGACTTGTCTGGAATCAGTGAGGAGTTTAAATTGGCAGTTTCGAGGGTAAGAGGAGAAATAGCTCAAATAAAATTACAATATCTACATAATAATGTAATTTAGGCCTATTTAAGCCCGAGAAGCTATGAATATAGAGATAAGATAAAGATTTACTAATTTATCTCAACAGGTCCTCCACCAGGCAGTCCTCAGTGTTGATGAGCGTGGCACTGAAGCAGCTGCTTCTACCACAGTTGAAATCATGCTTTTATCATTGCCATCAAGAGTGTATGTCAACAGACCCTTCCTAGTCTTCATTGTGGAGGACAGCACCAAGAGTATCCTCTTCATGGGCAAGATAACTAATCCCACTCTATAATGGAAAACATCTGCCATACATTCTAGTGAGCAATCTAAGTGCTGTCATGCTCTGTTTATTTCAGTTAGCAACTCAGGCAATTCTTTATTACTCATTCTAGTATATTATATTTCTTATGAAAGTTAAATGTTCTTCCAGTTTAGTCAGAAATGGGATTTACTGAATTAATACAATATAGCTGCTTTCAGAATCCGTTAACTTCCCTGACATGTAGAAAATAGAAGTGAAAAAATTACTAGCGCTCTTCAGATTAAAAAATTTAAAAATAAATACACAAATCTCAAATGTATAAATATTTGTGTTATATGTATCTACAGTACATAAATGATTATAAATTCAACTGACATTACAAATATCTAAATTAGAGTTAATTATAGTGGCATTGCTGGTTATACCTTTAAACAAATTAAAAATGCCTTAAAGGTTGAGATTCTGATTTTGTGGATTCTTTTTGTATGGTTTTTCTCAGCCAGAATGAGTGGGCAAAGAACCTATAAACTGTAATTCCACTATCCAGAGTGAGACATGAAACATCCATGACTACATCCAAGCAACGTCCCCCAAGGAAGCCGTAATGAGAAAAATCACTCAAACATAGGGGACATGGGTACTAACGAAACCCTCAGAGGAATGTACCCTAGAATAACATATGCAAAGTATATGCCCAAAACCAAATGGAAGGAGATATAGTGAATAGTATAGAATATTTATATATAATATAGAATAATATAGTGAAAGCTTATTTAAAATTTCACTCCTGTTAGGATAATTTCACATAGGACTACACAATGACCTTGACATTTAGGAAATTGTGTGTCATTCTCTAATTTTGACCTCCAGTGTATAGTCAATCTGTATATTTGCCGTTCCTGATTGGTTGATTCCAAAATCTGGCCTCCAGACTGCTGTCTCATTTCTAGGTCCTTTTAGTTTGCTTGGTATTTGTAAATTTGAAATTGTTCTGAGTGTGTTTATCATTATTTGCCCAGCACCAGATATGCTCCCCTAGATCGTTACTGTATTGTTCATTTCTAAACATTGTTTGTTTTATTTCACTGGTTTCAATTGTTGGCGGTCCCACAAAATCTTTGTCTGTCACTTTTCCATATATCTATCATTTTACATCCATCCATCTATCTATTTGTCATGTTTAAATCAGTTTATGTTTGTAGGGGTTTTAGTTATTATATTTATATAGCAGCTGGTGAAGGTTTAATGTGTGTTATTATGTTTATCTGACTGAAAATTATAATTAATAATGTGTTATAAATAGCACTACGATATGCAAAACCAACTTTGCAAAGTTCCTTGCTATAAATAATAGCCTGCTTTGTCAGAGGTTTACTGTTCGACTTGCCTTATTTATGGTTTAACCTAGTAAATGTGCACCACAGATGGATACTTTGCAGGGGATTGGCATCAGCAATCTCATAAACTATATAGCAGCTTGTGTCAAACTCAAATACACAGTGGGCCAAAATTTAAAATTAAACAAAGCTGCGGGCCAACGTTGAACAAATAAACCTTTTAATATGGACCCATACAAGTTTTGCTTTAACATTGAATATGGAACAAGCAACGTTTATATAACTTAATAGTGCAGACATTCAAAATCGAATTTAAAATTAAAGAAACATATCAATGGCATATTAAATAAAATTAAAATAAAAATTGAATGCCTCTTTTCTATTTGCAGCCTTCTGAGGCAAATATCAAAAACTTTTTCCACAGGCTAATAAATTTGAAAATGTCATGTCCAAGTTCTTGTACTTGTTCTGGTGTTTCATAGTGTCGTCTAATGTTGTGCAGAAAATCAGCGGGTGGACGACTTGCCAGGCTTGCAAAAGCTGTCACCAAACGGGAGCGTGCTAATGATGTCATCAGCGCCAAAACAACAGGAGGGCATTATGGGATTTGTAGTATTAGTGATGAATGCGCAGATACAACGGCACCGCTGCTGTATAATACTGGCGGGCCAGCTCCAATAGTAATTTGATATTGCCACGCGGGCCAAATATAATTACACTGCGGGCCAAATTTGGCCAGAGGGCCAGAGTTTGACACCCATGCTATATAGGATCCTTAAAACCAACAGAAAGTGGAGTTAAGCAATTAAAGGATTTAGTAACAATAGACAATAGACACAATTACCGTAACTTCCCCTTTTATCCCCCCAGCACATCAAAGGAACAACAGTCATCAAAACCAGGCTAACCAGTGGGAATCAAGTTGATGCTACAGACAACAAACTACATTTAAATACAGGACACCCCACCTTTGGGGTGAAACCTTCAGTGAATTTTATAAATGTAATGTGTAATCCTTAATCTGTGAGACTGTCCTGAAAGCACCACCTTTCCAGTAGGTCATTGGAACAGCAGTCATTAATGTATAGAGATTAAGTGCACAGCCTTGAAGGGTGCTTGTGTTTCTAGATACACTATATTGCCAAAAGTATTCGCTCACCTTCCTTGACTCACATATGAGCTTAAGTGACATCCCATTCCTAA
>JAOYMR010000006.1:19031635-19050815 GCA_025802075.1 Tenebrosternarchus preto | reverse complement strand
ATAATAATAATAATAATAATAATAATAATAATAATAATAATAATAATAATAATAATAATAATAATAATAATAATAAATACAAGCTTAAGAAATAATTCCAAAAAGCTTTTTCTCTAAGTATCAGTGAAAGTATCTGTTTTGTCAATAGGAAGGGCTTGTTTTTAATATAAGCCATGTGTGCTACACTCCTTCCTTGTCTTACCCTACATGTACAGAAAATGGCCAACTACAAATTCTATGGCTACAAAAAAAGTATTATATTAACAGTATTATATTAACTGGAAAATAATTAAAGAGCTGGTTTTACACAGAAAACCAAAAGGAAATGGAAGAAAGTACTCTGGGGCAGGAGTAAGCAGAACTTAAAGCCCTTTGAAGTGGGAAAAAGGTTCACACAGCTAAATAAAACAGGATAACAAATGATTGCAGCCCAGGACAAAAGAATTCTGTTATTTAGTTAAAACAACAACATACGGAAAGGTCAAAGCTATGTCTAGTATCTGTGTGTGTGCTTAAGATTATACCTATATACCACAGAAAGGAAAATTTCTTTTTTATGTAAATAGGGCTATTTATAGTGTAGTCTGAGAGAGGGCCTCTTCCTCACAGAAACGTCATTCATTGCACAATTCGCCCTCGGGTGAGCTGGTTTTGCTGAACTTACGCTAGCAGTTCAGTTCATAAAGTTCCTTTAACTGTGTCACAAGCATGACTGCAACTTAGGAAACACTGGGATAGAGGGTCTGGAACCAGGATCAGAACTAAGACAAGTTTTTTTTCCTGCAGTGCTAAAATGACTTATCACCATTATGTTACCATCACAGTGTGCCAATCCACCCAATGACAATGTGCTCTTGACCCGTAGCTGTTATTAATGGCCTTTTATCAGCAGTCAAACATATATACAACTACTCTGTGTAACAACATGCTCTGATATGAAGGAGACCTAGAAGCTTTGGAGTTCCATGATGCTGAGTGCTTCAGTACTAAAATGTCCTGACCAGGGTTAAATCTGGTTCATAATGGCCACACATGTATTCACACCACTTTGATGTTGTGGGTGGATTTTTAGGACACAGCATAAGCCTAGAACTACACCAGAATCAACGTTTTGTGTGGATTTTTCATTGACAGTAGCATTTAATACAGCACTTTGGTTTGGTGTGGGAAAACTAATTTCATACGTTCGAAACAGCCAGTGCAGTAAGATTTAATGATGGTAGTGGTATTATTTTGACTGTTTAAAGTGTGAAACACTTAAAGGCTCACATGTAGCATAAGAACAATCACATAAGCAGCTAATAGCAGGTCACATGAGAGCTTTGCCTGTTAGTCAGGCAACGGCAAACCCTTTCTGCTGTTTCAGAATACACTCAACAGTGTGTCTCCTGTACCAATCACTCATATCAGACACCAAACTCATAAAGTCTAATAAGGATACAATTATAATGTACATGTACCGTCTTCTTTATTAGAAACACCTGCTTAACTGGCCCCTTTAGCCATTAAGTATTACCCATCTCATAGGTTCAGTGTATAGGTAGACTGCGTTAGGTACACTCATCTCATAGGTGCACTTTATACATGTACAATTACAAACTGAAAGCCATCTGTTTCCAAGCCCTGTTCATAACCAGTCAGTTTCTGACTGCAGGATGAATTCTAACCAGATACTGTGTAGGTGATGGACCTTCTTAAAAACTGCATTAGTAACTGACCAGGTAGTGATATAGCTGTGGGTGTTGAGCTGTTACAAGTTTATCTGGAAGTTTTTACACACACCACCGCTGGATTGAGATTAGTCCTTCACCTACTCACCCCCCAAAAACCCTGGCTAATAGCAATCCTGTGGTAAGAAAATTAACATTGATGAAGGGCCAACAAAATGGCTGTAGATAAGCTCCTACAAGAAGCACACTTACAAGGGTTTAATTTAGTTAGTAAAAGCATGTGATACCAATTTGAAACACCTTAAAGAATGTTTTCCACTGAAAAGTTTTATCAAAAAACACAGACCCATGTTGACTTGTACATTTACATAGAAAAGCAGCTGGTTATCTAGTAAAAACATTGTGTCGCCCACAGACTGGGTGTGAGTGGCAATTAAAGTGTAACAGCATACAAAACAAACTGAGATTGCAAACGAGGAGGAGCTCCGTTTACAGTAAAACGGCAGTGACGAAACAACTACTGGTTATTTTGAGCTGGTGCATCAAGATAAACAGGTATTTTCCTTTCTGGTAAAATGGCTACTTACATTTCCTTACACCGTGGCAAATTTTGAATGCCTTTGTACCTAATAATCTCCCTTCAGGTGTGCTGGTAGTCCCCAAAGTTTCCCATGAGGATTTGACTTTCTGCAAATTTTAGTTCTTGCCCAGAACACACACACATCAGCCCACTAAACAAAGTCTTTTAACCATGTTGATTGGTTGGAGCAGGTGTGTTTTTTGGGTGGGAAAAGGAAACAGGAATTCCATGTACAGGTTTGGTGGCCACTGAGGTATGATGCCTATTAGATGACCATTAATATGCTCCTATGTCTCCTGGTTTTTCCCCTGTTTGTTTTATTCATCACAACACACTTCTTTCACGACCTCTATGACATGTATCTGATGTCCAAACACTGTACATGCCCACTCTCTGATTTATTACTGAATCACTGTTAGTGTCTCTCCATAGAATCTAGTCTTAGGTATGTCACCCCTTTCAACAGCTCTTACTCTTACTTTAACACACTGTTATTTGCTGCAGTCCTAATTAACTCAGTAGACACTTTTTAAGGGGTCTAATGTATATATAAACTTGGCCAGTTCCAAGCAACTCAAACAACAGGAGCCCAAATAAAGATGAGCCTTACAGCAGTGTGTCCTAGAGAAACCAGACCCAGATCCAGCCCCTGCCTGGTGGAGAAAAGACAAGCTCAGTTCTATACGTCAGCTCCACCCCCAGGGTCCATCCTCCAGTCCCAGGCCACTCCCCCAACCACCCCAACCACCCACCCACTGTTAAATCCCCATTCAGCCTGATCAATAGAGATGCAGGCTTTGGGGTAGAGTAATGTTATTTGAACTAGTAGCACATAGCCATCTCAGTTTGCGTACAGAGATTAGCTCACCGTGCTCATGGGGGTGGGGGTTGAGGTTACCGAGTGAAAAAGAGAAATGAGTGAAATAAATGAAATGGAATATGAGGAGAATGTGTGAGGTGCCATAGCAAGTTAGCTGAGAGAGAGAGAGAGAGAGAGAGAGAGAGAGAGAGAGAGAGAGAGAGAGAGAGAAGTAGGAGGAGGCAGGGAAAGAGACTGTGTGTGTTGAGGTGGTGTCTGAGAAAGGAAGGAGGCGGGCATGTGAAACAAAGGAATGCTATGATGTCACTCCACCCAGCTCACATACAAAGGCAGAGAGACACACACACACACACACTCGCGAGTCCTCTGACAAACTTTACTCCTGTTAACTCCGCACCTCTCAGTTCAAATGTGAGTATGCATTTACACTCCTTTTTGTCTAACCCTCAGCAGACACTTTATTAGAGTTTAACAAGAACTCCAGACTTTTTCGTTCTTTGTTTGTTTCTTTTGCTTCACTAACCCTCTCAGGTCTCTGTTAGGGAAAAGACAAACTCATTTTGACTGTTAAATTGTGTTCGATTCCTTTTGTCCTTCTGTCTCCTTCACATTTTTCATTCTTTTTGAAAAAGGCAACGTTGTCTCCTCTGTTTGTATAAAAGTTTATTATTGGCACATCCATTGTTGGTCTGAAATGAACATATCTGAATGTTGGTAAAGGGACTTACATGCCAAGCTTTTCTTAATGTTTGCTAATCCTTGTGTAATGGTTCCTCGTGGAGTTCCTTTGCTTAACTTCATGTTACAGCTTTTCTGCACTGACGTAGGTGATTATCATGGTGATGTAGAAACATTGTTGAAGTATTAATATGTCATTGTAAACCAACAAGGCACAGTGCAGTTTTAGTGGCTTTGCAAGCTCTTTGACAAGATTGTGGTGAGCATGTTAGTGTTTACTTTTGAAAAGAGGCCTACTCTCTTGGTTGGAGACATCTTTTCTGGTATGGGTGATCAACAACAAAGAGAGTCAGAAAGACAGAAAAGAAAAGAGAGACTAAGAAATTGGCAATGGGAAAGAATTTGAAAAGGTGTAGTAAAGTGTGTTGACTGGACAAGCAGACAGAGGGCCGTCAGACATGAAAATGGCACAGATGGATAATTATGAGGGACAAGTAAATAATGTGCAATAGAAGAGTGGGGTTCATTCTGGAAGTCAACAAGAGCAGCTGTGAGGCTTGGGTGTAGGACACACTCGACTACAACACGCTGCCTTTGTCAAGACACACAGAGGTTAGGCCAGTCTGGCAGGATCACATGAACAGAGGCCACTGTCGTGAGCTCAACACAAGCCCCAATCAGTGAACGCTCCAACCGGCAAAGCAGCTTCCCCAGCCTTGGCAACAAAGGGCTTCCCAATAACAAGCCCACGTTGGCTGAAAAGATAGGGCTGTTTACTGTGTACATGACGTTGGTGAACTTCATGCTAGCATTGCTGTAATGTCACCCTGGTCCAGTATTTGGTTCAACCTGCAAGCACAGTTAGATAAATAGAGAGCAATTACTGTTGTAATAGGATCTGGTGGATGAAAAACATTTTACTAATGTGGTTCTCAATGAATAGGAGCAAATGGCCATCCATTAGCATTTGAATCATTGTAACACTATAGTCCTAATTGGCAGCAGAAAGGCTAGCTGTGCTTCTTTATTAAGGTTAGCCTTGGTAGTCAAGGTGCTTCTTTCAGATGAAAACCAGGGAAACTCGCAGAGAAGTGGACGCCTGTCCAGTGAAGACAGGCTGAACAAAGTATAAACAGCTGTTGTTATGGCTCCATTTTCTCTCTCTCTCTCTCTCTCTCTCTCTCTCTCTCTCTCTCTCTCTCTCTCCTTCCCTCACATCAGAAAACCCACTTGTGGTCGCAGTGTGAAAAGAGGAATCAGCAGATCCAAAACAATCCAGACAACATCACCTACAGGGGGACAGTTGTAGCTTCAGCCCGGGAAGGACAAGGAGAGGCGTAGAACATCAGCGGCGTAGCCAGGAGCTTTTGTTTTCTTCTTACCCCACGAAACGACCCCAACACCATCACATCAGTGGTCGGGAGCAGGCCCCACCGCACACAACACCCAACATGCTACAACAGATCCTGGCTGACATGTATGTCGACCCGGACGTACTGGAGGCCCTGAATGATGAGCAGAAGAAGATCCTCTTCCTGAAGATGAGAGAAGAGCAAGTTCGGCGATGGAAGGAGCGAGAGGAGAAAGAAGGCAAGGAGGGGAGAATGGAGACGACCAAACGAAAGAAAGGTAAGAACAACCCAACCAGAAATACCAGGATGCATGCCAGGACAACACCAGCACAGGGCATGAGGCTTCTCGCTCTCACTCCCTCTCTCTTTTGTTGTGGTGGTTGTTGTCTTCATCACTGTTGTGACAACAACGGCTGTGACAATGGCCCTTGAGATCTCGTTATCATTCATTAGCCTTTTCAAGCTTTTGTTGAGTCATGGATTCAAAGCAGGTCAGTCGGATCAAAAAAAGTTATTGTATGTTTTATTCAGGGGATCCACTGTTTTGTTGTTTGTTTTTGTGTTTTGGCTTATTTTTGGCCGTGTCCAAAGCAAAACAAATTAATCCAGAACAGAACATCACATTCATTAATATAAGACAGAGATCGGACCCTTCACAGTGTGTCCAGTGTGACCAAACAGGAAATCAGACACATTTTTTGTGAATTACCATCACACTGAGCCTAGTGTGAGAATACTGGATTTTCCCCACCTGAAGGAACTGCAGTTGAGCAAGGATAGGATACACAAGCCCCACCCCAAAGACGTTCTCCCGCAAGCACTCTAAACCCCCCTCAAACATGCAAGATAGGCAGTCATTTGCTTTTAGCAATGTCACAGGAAAACATGTGTTTCTTGGTACTCTAAAACCAAAACCATGAAAGGGCACCTATATTCTAAGACCCCTTATTACCTTAATTGCTTAAATGCCCCCACCCATTTGAGGGCACCTAAGCTAATCCTGCTGTATTCATACAGCAGCTTCTGTTGAATTCCACTCATGCTCGTTCACAACCCTCTTGTTTTCTATCATATCTACATCAAAAGTAATGACATCAGAAGTGCCGAGAATGTTTGACGCAAAAATGACTAACCACCCCTTCGTTTGCTTGCTGACACAAGAGAAAAACAAATACCGGTAAATAAAATTAAAAATACATGCAGCTGTTGATGGATGACGATTGGGAAACTGTGAAAAGGCAGTTGGGGTAGGGAGAGAAAAAACATTAAATATAAATATTAACGGCAAAGTGACAGATGAAGAGATTTTAGTAAAATGTAGACACTTGGAGCACAAAGGGAAAGCAAGGTCCACCTGCCTGGAATGTGAGACATTTCAGCTACGAAACCTCTTTGGTTTCTTAGCAAGGCAACAGCATGTCACATGCTCAGTCATATGACTGACAGAATCCAGTGGTTCCACATTCTCCCCCCCTTCGCGGTTGATTTAAGGAGCACGCAGTCCTATGAAGCGCCCCTACCGACTTCTCTGGCCTCACACCCGCAGGTGGAGCTCCTCGAGGAGCACCATGTCACATGGACCCAATTGTTGCAACGCCTTTGTGCTATCAGGGATGTATGTAGCTTCTGCACAGACGAGGACACAAAGGCGTTGGTGTGCTCTGGACACATGGTCAGTGTACTGGTGCCTCTGACGAGCACACAGGGTTGGGCTGATCCTCACATTCTGCAGAGGTCACGGCTCACGTCAGTGGCAGTCCTGTTGAACAAAGAGCCCTCTCCCTCTTTGTCTGAGCCTTGGAACTTCATCCCGTGAGTCAGCACCGAGTTGGAGTCCAGCGGTGGCGTCCAACCCATGGTGGTATTCCAGAGGTGGCCTGCCTGAACACACTGCCCAGGCCTTCGCTGTCTGGCGCCGGCTGGGTGGACATGGCTGGGTGAAACTGGAGATTTCACCTGCCCTGTTCTGCACCAGCTGAAAGGCTTTAAAAGACCAGTGTCCATTAGTCCTTGAAATGTTAATCCCACTTCACACAATAGCGCGTTTCTCCATCCTGCTAAAAATTAGACCGGGCAGGTCTCATCTTAGGAGGCCATGTGAAACCAAGATGGATAAAACACAACAAAAAGTACTACTAGATCTTAAAATTTAGACCATATCTTGATGACTGGACATTTAGTTTTCTGTTGTGCCAAACATTTGCAAAAAGGCAGTACATTTAAATAATGGATCTAATAAACCTTGCCTTTGCTGTTGTAATCTAGTAAATGTCTCTCTCTCTCTCTCTCTCTCTAACTGAACAGCATATAACACACTGTTTCACATGTTTAAACCTTGTGCCTAATCAACAGTTAACAGCTTTTAGGACTCATCCACGTTTGTCCACACCCACATTATCACAGTATGACAGTACTGATACTCACATGTTGTATGTGTACAAATGTTTGATTGTATTATCTATATCCATGTGATTTATATGCCACAGAAACAAGCAAACAAAAAAAGATACAGAAACGCCATAGCAAAAGTAAACTTGTGAAGAAAAAATTTGTAACAAGAAAATTGTATCAGTGAAGCACCACATAAAAAAAGGAACAAACCACAAAGCAGCAGAACAATGTTACCTGAGTTACAGCATTTCAGAAGAAGCTGACGGTGAGAATTGAGTGAATGTTTTCGTCCTTCACGTGTAGAAGAGCTCTGTGATGGGCAGAGAGCCGTCATTCATAATAGACTTATTAAGGCGACCTATAAAACTCGATTTATTCGCAATTGCTGTGTTGTGTTTTCAGTATCTTTCTGCCTACAGTAGCATTTTACCAATAGAATTTTGGCAATTTGTTTTCAAGCAAGACATTTTGCGGGAGGAGGGGGGGGGGTTTCCTTACCAATTCCTTGCATGCCGTTGTATGGCATTTCGTGAATTGCTTGCGTGTTTTCTGTTCTGCACCTGCTGTCATAAGGAACATCTTGTTAAGTATTTGTTTTTGATGCGTTCCCAGGAGCCAAAGTGTGACATGAGAAATGCTTTTCACCCGTGAGAACAGATATGGAATGTCTACCATACTGAAGGATATTTAAGAGATCTGTTGAATTTCTCAGGAGGGGGGAGGGGGGGCATAGAATGTAGTTCTTAATCATCATCTATGATACTAAGCAAATGTGTGTGTGTGTGTGTGTGTGTGTGTGTGTGTCTCTACAATACAACCAGAGTAGGGAAGTGTCCATGGCATTACCACGCTTGCCACCCTGTGAAAGCACGTCTCTTCTTTCACCTCCCAATCTGTGCTGTCATGCGATCCACAGTGTCTGTCTTTATCTCTGTCCTGCACGTCCCGTCCACGTGGCAGCTGAACCAAGCTCATCCCACCCTCCGAGCCCGGCTGCTTCCGTCACACCCTGCAGAGCGCTGAATTTTCCCTGACGTGAGCACAGAGCAGCCCAAAAAAAAAAAAAAAACCATCGTGCCCGTCTCCGGCCGTCACTCAGAGCTCAGGCTCCTCCCACTCTCCAGTCCTTATATGGAATGCAGTCCTGCATTTTCACTGTGTATGACCTAAAAGCATCTGTGCCACCCCCCATGCTCAGGTGTGACAGTCTTTAGAGGATCTTGTGTAAGCGTTTTAATGGTCGTTTGCCATGTCACACCTGATCGGACCCTAGGGTTCAGCTCCACACAACTCAGAGTGGTTATGTTGTATTGACACAATGAGTAGGATTGTATGATGCCTCAATGAAAAGGAATGTGTGGGGTGAAGGTAGTTTGTGTGTGTGTGTGTGTGTGTGAGAGACAGAGATTAGAGAAGCAGAGAATGCAAGTGTGAGAGAGGGTTTGGATTGCATGTGTTCATAGATGGAGTGAGTGAGTTTCCCCAATTTACAGACATCACTATCACTTACACAATTTGCAGGGCTGAAATCAGTTACTATTATGTGTACAACTCAGTCATTTTCCTCTAGCAAATTGAATAATCATGGAAACATGAGTGCAAGTTACTGCTGTAAAGTGGAGTACTTTTCAGTGAAAAGACTCTAGAGTGGAAACTGCACGATCTCCATTAGAAAAACACTGGATACGCAGAAAGATACCCTTCTCATTATGTAATAGCGCCCTCTGTTGGTGCAAGATTTAAGATTCAACTAGGTGTATGGCAGCATAAAGAGGCCATTATGTCATCCATTGTAGGTTTTGTTCATCCGTATACACTAAATTGGTCATTTTCTTTCGTTTTCTTCTTCCTCATACATATTCTAAATATTACGAGCAGTTTTCACTTGGCAAAATGTAAAATCAAAACAGTAGTGGGATTTACAGTGGGATTATAGAAACAGTAGCGCTTAACAGATTCTAGCATAATACATAATGCATGATAATCCAACCACACGTGTGATCAGTGCACATGGACCTGACGTAAGCAGGCATGTAAAGGCGTATTTACGGCTGTTCCTTCCAGGGCCCTGTAAGAGCGTGAGCTGGCTCCTGGGTCGAGATGGAGACGTGTATGTGTATGTCATTGGCGAAACGGACGAGATCAAATCCTCAGCATCCAAACTCATTCTGTCTGAACTCCGGGAGCAAAACAGGACTGGCCTCAGTAAAGCCAACAGGTACTGTATGACACACCAGCAGCTTGGACTCAGGCACACAAACACGCACGCTAATCATTTAGGGTGATTTTCCTCACCATGACTCCAGGCTCAGTGCATTTACAAGATAAACCAATTCGGGAAGGAAATGTGTCTAACAGCAGCGGCGTATACTACAATAAGTTCAAGTGCTGCATTGTATAATGGAAAAAAACAGACGAGCACTCGCAAAATTACCCGCAAAATTAACCTTTCTCAACAGTGAATACCCCTTGTGGTTTAACGAATGTGTAGGTGAATGCAAATGTGTTCTTTCTGGCTGAGCAGACCTGGAACTAGCGAGTCTGTCAAAAGCAACATGCCCAACAGAACAGTCCAACCAGCCACAAAACCAGGGATCGAGTTACTGCTTCAAGTGAGTATGAACTGTGAATTCAACATGTATGTAGGCTTATGAATGCACGTGGTCGGTAGCAGGATTCAGTAGCCTGTGTGGGTGCAGGTGTGTGTGTGTGTGTGTGATGTGGTTGGACTGCTTTGCTTGTGCTGTGTGTATTGAGCTGGCTTTATGTTTCTGACTGGGCTTATTACAGAGGCTTACTGCACTTATGTAACCAATTCCTTACATTCCATCTACATACAAATTCCATCTACTAAACATGCTGACGAGCTGAAAACATTTGCATCTGCCCATGTTGTGTTTTGTGATTTTTAGTTCTTTCTCCTTCAACCCTCAGCATGGCGTGTATTGATCCAGTGTTGGCGAGGGTTCATTCTGTTTTTGATTTCTGGTTCTTCACCCAGAAGGCAGAGGAGTCATGCCCTTCATCTGCTCTCTCGGACCCGCAGAAGCAGGACAGCGACTCCAACCACTCCCTCGAGGACCTGAAGGATTCGAAGGATGACTCGAACTCTTCTGACTCCACGTCCAGCCTCGGCAACAGCGATATGGGTGTTTACAAGCCGCACAGGATTGACACACACACGTTTGTGACGGAGAGACTGAATGATCTTAATTTGCAGAGGAGTTCCCAGGAGCAGCTGTCCGTCAAAGAGAAGCCCCACCTACAGGACACGCCCATCCAAGAAAGGGGTAAATCAGTGTAGTCCACCTCACTGCATATACACATACGTACATGATCAATAGATGCAGGGGATAATCAATAGATTGTGGGCCAGGTTAGCAAGAGTGATGTATTTTGGTGATTTTCTCTGATCATTTCTCTCACCTACTAAATCTGACATGACTGAGAGGCCAAAATAAAGTGGGTCACTGCAGGATTAAAAAATATACATTCATTGATTTATATAGTTGGCATGTATGTTTTAACACCTGTGTGTATAAAAATCTTTTTAACTTAATGAGCTATTATAAGGTTACTGAATAGAATCTATTTACTATGAACCCACCATCTTTGGGTACAGAAGTATGAAATCTGGTAGTGGCTCATGAATAGTGCTGGTCATAGGCAGATGTGTAGTGCAGAGTGACTGCCATCTAGTGGATATTTAGCACCACTGCAACTCAGAGAAAAAGCTGCTCTTTTTATAGAGAGGTGAAACCAGACATGCATCTTTTTTGGGAACCTCTCTTGTGGGGAAACTCTCTTAACTGAACCTGATGAAGGACCCTGAAAGTCCAGCGACTTCAGAGTGAGATCCAGAGATGTATCTAAACCTTTGTGCATGATCCCGTGCACCTTTAGAGGAAGTCTTGGCTCAGCCTCGAACAGTATCTCCCAACAGATGCGCCCAAACGATTGGCACACTGGTCACACATTGTGCCATAACACTGCAGGAAGTGATTTCCAGGAATAGAGCTCAGGCAGCTGATCCCAGGTCAGTGGAGCATGCGAGCTGGGGACGCTTCAGCTGCTTGTGCTGTGTGGCGTGAATGGCCAGCGTCCTGACCCTGGAACATGCTGCACTCCCAAAACACTCCAACCTTCCCTACACGGATTTAATAACCAATCAGTCTTCGAGACATTTCCGTGTTGATCAGGAGGGTGGGAGTGGGGTGTATCTGCTGGTGGTGTGCACCGGCTCACGGGTGTGAGGATGAAGCCAAGGCTGAAGCTCAGTCTGATACGATACGCCTCAGGAAGCGGCAGCTCATAACTGCTGGGTGCCTCATGGCCATGTTCAGCATGACTGTCTTCAGATGAAGCATTTTTGCATGTCTGCAGTAGGTGGAAAATGAATTGTGGGATTTTTACTACTTTGGTTGGTCTATACCATTTTACCTCATTTATATAAACAATGAACAGAGTGAGAGAGAGAGAGGGTAAGACAGAAGGAGGAAAAAAAGTGTGTGTGTGCGCGTGCATGCGTGCGTGTGTGTGAAGGAAGGGTTGCACCCATTGCTAAACCATACCCTGGTCACCATGGCGACAGCCTAACACAGTCAGAGGGTCACGGCTGCTGGGAGCGGACAGAGAGACATTAAGAGGAAGGTACAGATCAAAGGGCAGAAACTGACTGAGAGAGAGAGGAAGAGAGAGAGAGTGAGGGATGGGCAGACCTGGATAGAGACAGCAAAAAAATAGATCAAGAAAAAGTGTCTGTGTATGAGGGAGAGAGAGAGAGACACACACACACACACACACACACGGAGAGGGAGACAGAATGAGCAAGAAGGACAATGTCAGAGAGACAGGAGGTAGCGAGAAAGTCAGACAGAGCAAAGGGTATCAGCGAGAGACCCGGAGCGTAAGAAGGAGAGGTAAGGAGGTGTGGAGGTGTGGAGGGTGCAGGCGAAGGAGGGTACGCAGTGTCACTCGGGAGAAAATAGACCACGCGGGTCGGGCCAGGATGAGGGAGAACTAGAGAGAGACAGACGGAGAGGGAGAGGGCGGACAGCACCGCAGAGACAGATGCTGTTCAGACTCCGAGGTGCAGCCAGAAGAGTGAGATAGACAGTATTTTTAGCTTCTCCCTGAGGGCTTAGAGGGCCTAGAGCTAACACACTCACACTCTCTCTCTCTCTCTCTCTCTCTCTCTCTCTCTCTCGTGCGCACGCTCTCTCTCTTTCCCTCCCTCTCTCTTCTGCTCGCTCTCTCTCTCCCTCCCTCTCCATTTCCCAGCTTTGTGGCTATCCATTGCTTTCCCTCCTGTGACCTCCAGATCTGTCCCATGTGGGTAGGAGTGGAGAGAGAGAGGAAAGGCGGCTGTGTGTATTGAATTCCCAGCTGGTCCATGTCAGGGTCCTAAAAGCTTTCTACAGGCAGTGGAGATTTACAGCCAATAAAAAGCTTATCATTACAAGACTAGAACTGATGATTGAATGTTTGGGTGAGCCTGAGGTTGAGGTTACCCCACGTCCTGTTCTAATGTCTATTGACACTCTCTCTCTCTTTCTCTCTCTTTTTTTTTTCTTTTTCAAGGAGTGGTAAATAAACAGGAGACCAGCACTTCCTATGGAAGCCGTGTGGCCCAGCTGAGGAGGAACTTCAACACACTAAACAGCAAACCCAGTTCCCCTTGTGCCAAACCACCCATCCCCAGCAAACCTGCCCACCTGCTGGCACCTGCATCAGCCAGATAAACATGCTTGTAGAGCAAATCCACTCATCTACCAGATAAACACATATACACACACACACACACATGCCCCAGAATTATGGACTCTTGTGAGCATCACATCAGCTTTACCTGTAAACAAACCACGATGAAGGAAGCGGAGGAATGGACTCTGCGTTCTGCTGTGGGCTGGTGTCCAGGACCTGGCTGGCTGGCAAGCCTGTGGGTCTCAGCGGAGAGAGGGTGAAGGCGCCAGTCCCCGGGTATGATGCCAGACGCTCCCCAAGCACCGTGGCAACCTGGGTGGACGGGCATGCTGCATGCTCCCCGTGACTCCGGTTTTAACAGATGCCTGCTAGCCACTGCACTCGTGTTTTAATGCTTATATACGTCTACCGTTTTTATTGCACAGTGAGTTCTCTGGAAGCAAACAAGGACCAAAGTGTTCAGGGTTTTTTTTTGTTTTGTTTTTTTTTTAATTGTTTATTTGTTTGGTTTTTTTATCTTTTTTTTTTTTTGTATCTTGGATGTGCTTTGTAAATTGTGACATCACGCTGTACCTAAAATTAAAATAAAACTTGTTGGATTGAAGAGTGTGTGTGTGCGTGCGTGTGTGCGTGCGTGCGTGTGCGTGCGTGCGTGTGTGTGTGTGTGTGTGTGCGCGCGCAGCAGTATGCCTGAGCATAGGTCACCATGTCTCCAGGACAGAAGACTTCACTCTCTTCCTGAAATTATTTAATAAAGCTCAGGAACAAGTATTATTTACACCGTATAGAATTTGTTAGAACTTGAATACCTGCATATGAAGGTTAGACTTTAAATGTTGACAAAATGTCAACATTTTGCAAATAACCAATTTGCAAGATGCACAGTTCAAAAAACGTTCATCTTTAGCCAGCTGGGGCTGGGTATTCATTCCCACAGTGCGGCGCTGTCCACAGCTGGCTGATAAAGGGTTTGGTCATCGGTTCATTCTGGATGATCCCGTGCACAGCTGGGCCAGACGTCTGAGGCCCTCATCAAAGCATCAGCCAAAGCACAGCCAAACCTCCTGCTTTCCTGCTGCATAGTCAACACACACACACACAGAAACACACACACACACAAAAGCCGGCGAGCAGCAGTTTGAACTTCGCTAACAATCATCTAAAGCTAATGCTGCTAGTTAGACTGGAGTTACTGGTGTGAGAGAAAGGCCATGTCTGAGCCTGCTTCCTCTCAGAGGTAAAGTTTCCTACTCGACCATTGTAAATAAGCCTGGTTAAATTAAAGGTTAAATAAATAATTAAAACCCAAGAATCCTCCCACACCTCCAACCAAAATTTCCTGAATTCTTCCTTCAGTTCCACATTAACTCCTCAAGCCATAATTGATTAATTGAAGGCTGGGTCTGCATTTTCAAGACAATCAGATGAATGTGTAGGACATCAATCAGATATGACCCTCACACACAAGGTCCCCATCGATCCAGCAGGTGGAAGGACCTGGAAATCAAGCTTCCATGGGAGAAGATCTGGGGGTATAAATCAGGCTTCCCTGAGAGTATAAGACTGCACATGTGACCAGGACATGTAACCTTTCAAATACGAACCCTCTTTCGTTTAAGCAAACAGTAGAAATCAACTTTTGCCCCATCAAACTAGCTTTTCATTTATTACACGTGTAGAGTTTGTTGAGAAGAATAATGGGGGCAGTTACACTATGCCAAAACATATTTCTGAAATTATTATATTTAAAATCTTTTAAACACAAACCAAAAACTCAAGTACAGCTCACCCTCTGTCTGGCAAAAGCAAACAACTTACTCAAAAGCATGTAAATTTTGTTCATAAAACTTTGCCTTCAAAACACACACACAACTGTCAAATACATAGGCACAGCTGAATATCAACTAGATACTAGAGTAAGAAATAGAAAAAAAAAACCTGTTATCAAAGGCACAACTGAATTGGAAACAACTGCACAAAGGAAAAATCATAAATATGCATGTTGGTTAAATCCTTTGAGTAGTGAAGGATCAGCACAGTACTAAAATGCATCCAAACGGTTAACTGGTATTTATAGAGATAATTATTCCTCTACATCAAATGTAATATCTTCCCTAGTCAGACTGGCTGGGAAACTGCTCCCGCTGATGTGCATCTATCCCTGGAAGTTGTGTCACCACCAGCCAACTCCATAACATAAAGAGGTTTTACCATTCATAGGAATTTATCAGCCTCTGCTACCTTGAGAAGAAAGCTTTATTAGGATGGAAACAAAGCAAAAATGGAAGGAAAACGCTGGAGAATTGTGGCTTCGCATCGATCCATTCATAAAGCTGTAGTCTGTGATGAAAACTGACATCCCAAATGAGAATGTAAGAAGGATGCTCTGGTCACTCTTGCCTGTTATATTCTTTGTGCACACTGTGTTCTCTGTGCATGCTGTATTCTCTATGCTCCCTGTGTTCTCTGTGCATCCTGTATTCTCTATGCGCCCTGTGTTCTCTGTGCATGCTGTATTCTCTATGCTCCCTGTGTTCTCTGTGCATGCTGTATTCTCTATGCTCCCTGTGTTCTCTGTGCATGCTGTATTCTCTATGCGCCCTGTGTTCTCTGTGCATGCTGTATTCTCTATGCACCCTGTGTTCTCTGTGCATGCTGTATTCTCTATGCACCCTGTGTTCTCTGTGCATGCTGTATTCTCTATGATCCCTGTGTTCTCTGTGCATGCTGTATTCTCTATGCTCCATGTGTTCTCTGTGCTTGCCATGTTACGTTCTCTGCACTCACGGTCCTCTCTGTGTTCTCTGTGCTTGCCGTGTTGTGTTCTCTGTGCTCACGGTCCTCTCTCTGTTCTCTGTCCTCACTGTCCTCTCTCTGTACTTTGTGTTCTCCATGCTCACTGTGCAGTTGCTTCCAGAAACCTCATGACCAATACAAATGTTGACCAATATTGCTTAGATTGCTTTGTTTCCATTTACACCAAACATACCAAATAGCTCCTTTCTCTGCAAATGCCTGATAGTGTTTTTATTGGTTGATCGCTACTTTAGAACTGTGTGAACAATTAAGATTTTTACCTCCAAAATCATATCAATTTGTTAAGTTAGTTGTATTTTAGTGTATTGAATGACAGTGCATTCAATATGACAATGTAAAGCTGTGAGATGGTGAGAAAAAAACGGAATATGTGGATGGTAAGAGAGAAAGATGGAGAGGAAGAACGAGTGGTGAGGGCAGATGAACAGATGGCAGATGTTGAAAGAGAGGAGTGAAGTGATCTGTTCAGCCACTGTGAAAGTTCCCAAGGTCGCAACCCCCACACGGCCCATTCCCCAAACACAGATTAAACTCAGAACTCCACTCCAGCATCACTGGGCATTCATTAGTACAAAATAGAGACAGGCAGCTCTAGGTCTGGAGGGCCACAGATCTGCAAAGTTCAGTGTTTGGACTAATTGCACTAATGCAACTGGTTTAAGGCATCTTCAAGGGTTTGATAAGGAGAAACAGTGGTGCTGGAGCAGGTGGGATCACAGCTAAGTGCTCTAACCTCTGTCCCCAAAGACAGGCTCTACGAAGTCATGACTGAAATGCTTCGGAAAGAAGATCTCCATTCCAATGCCATTATTCTGGGACTACGACATAACAGACTTCATATAACAGAGATAAGTGTTTAAGTGTACACGGAGATTATATTCATGTCATTTGGGCTAAAGGCAAAACTACTGACATCACACTCTAAGAAATGCAGATAAACATGCTTGTGAGGTGTGAGTCAGACAGCTGTTCTGTCATGAGATCAGGGCAGTTCTGTGGCGAATGGCATGACTCTGTGTGAACTGTTATTAATGTCACTGTAGTCGATGTGGTCACATAAAAGCGCTGAAACACCAGAACTGTGATGCAGTGCTGCTCACAGCAGCTACAGGAACTACAACATGATCACACATATGCAAAACCTTGTTCAGCCCACCATCATTCATTCCGTAGGCAGGACATCCACAGCTGGTTACAGCACTAGTTCACTTTAATAGATCAACAACTACACCCTACCAGGGACATCCCACACACCACAGCCACACTGCCGGAGGAGGGACGTGGTTCCCTTCCGCACAGCACAGTGTTCGGCCCCGGGGCAGAACACCTGCACATATCATCGCCAAACATTATTCCATCTAAAGACTGACTTTTTGAAAGGTGTCCTTTTAAGAAGAACAGAGATTAAAAGGAGGGGTATCCAAGCACTGGGCCGCAGTATCAGAAACATCTAACGTGCACCTGCACTCACTGATCTCAGGTCTGCCACAGAGGTTCTGCCAGACTGGTAGGCTTTGGCTAACGGACTGTCGCCGGCACACGGGCCACACTGAAGCGGTAGTGGCACGGTAGTGGCACGGTAGTGTGTGTGTGTGTGTGTGTGTGTGTGTGTATCAGGCACTATGCTTTCACTGGGGTGTTAACATCCGTCTATGTCACCGCTGGCTTGTCAGAGACCTGCCAGTCGCTGTCCTGCAGTAGGAAACTGACCACTGATGAACAGGTAGAGAACACCTTAAAGACGCTTAAAGTGGTTCCAATACACAAATGAAGTGTTTCATGAGCGTGTAAATATTCCAGTATGACACCATAAGCTCATAAGAGGCTAATACCACATCCTCCTGTCAACGTGAATCTGATGCATCAATGTAAGTACGCACATGAAATTCCTGTGTGTCTCTCCGAGTGCTTAACAAAGTGTAAGATGCTCCGGTAATAAATGTAAAGGAGTGAGACCGTTGTAACAGTGAAAGTGTTGTGCAAACCAGGCGTTTTGGACGAGGATCCAGGAGAGAAGTTGGAGTGGGTTATCATGCACAGAATGACGGTGCTTAGAAGGTGACTGTGAGGTGGGATTGCTGCAGGTACCACAGTCAGCCAGTGGTCTCGCCAGCGGTCTCACCAGTGGTCTCACCAGTGGTCTCCCAATGAAAGGCCACAAGTGCAACAAGAGCCACCCATACTGGAAGTGGGAGATCTTTTAGCCAAACCTAGAAAAAAACGTTGTTCTGCGTCCATTTTTAATTCGAGACGTCTCCTCTTTTCTTATCTTTTTTCTTTTTTCTTTTTTTTACAAATGACCTCCAGAATGAGGCCTTTGGCTGAAAATAGTACAGAAGCATGTCATTTCATCCTCCAACAAATAGCCCCAAATGAACCGTAATTCAGAGGACATGGAAATAATCCAAACATTATCATCTCCGTCACCTGTCTAACCCTTTACATTACCTTACTGACTGACTGCATTCTGATTGCGATTTTAGGTAATCAGTAATCTAGCGCAGAAGAGTGGAAGACAGGAATGCTGATAACGGTGTGCTGTGTTTCCTTCAGCGTGAGGCTGAGTTTGGAGCAGATCTGTGGAAGTGCTCTGTTATAGACAGCAGCACCCGGAACGGCCCAGTCCAGCATCCATGTCGCCAACATCAGACAGCTCACCTACTTGGACCCATGTAGAAAGCAAATTCTTTCTCCCTCTCTCTGTCTCTTTTTCTTTCTGTCTCTGTCTCTCTCTCTCTCTCTTCTTCCCTTCCAATCTCTCTTCACTCTCTCCTCTCTCTTTCTCTCTCTCTCTGCATCTACAAAGAGTGGGACTGTTTTGCCGTCATGCTCAGATGCTCTGGAGAAGCTTCCGGAGGGTTGGGGGGTGGGGGGGGGCCTCAGGGTCCAGGGGACAGAGGTACTCAGGCATCGTAAACCTCTCAAAGCACGCATGCATGTGCACACACGCTTACACACACACACACACACACACACACACAACCACACACACACTCCCCCACTGCAGTGGGATTCTCTGAAGGGAGATAAAAAGAGTGTGTGCTGTGTGCAGGAAGAGAGACCAGCTCTGTGACCCCCCCCCGGGGCGGGGGCCGGGGGGGGGGGGGGGGCGGGCGCGCCGCCCCCGCGGGGGGGGGGGGGGCGGCCGGGGGCGCGGGGGGGGGGCGGG
>JAOYMR010000006.1:18974745-19016830 GCA_025802075.1 Tenebrosternarchus preto | reverse complement strand
CTCTCTCTCTCTCTCTCTCTCTCTCTCTCTCTCTCTCTCTCTCTCTCTCTGTCTCTCTCTCTCTCTCTCTCTCTCAGCTGCAGAGTTGGACTAGGAGCCTGTGGAGCTGGCTGAAATGCTGCAGTAGTGGCGGATATTTCCCAGGCTGCCCTGAGGGTGGGTGGAGGGGGGTGGGGTTCGGGTGGAACGTGGAGACTGGCACTGTGAGAGAGTCAAGGCAGTGGCAGCACTTCCTGGAAAAACAAGCCCCCATCACGAGAGGAAAGGAGAAAGAGAGAGAGGGAACAAGAGAGGGAAAGAAAGAGGACAGGACTCACTTCATTATGAAGTAACATGGGCAGACGATGAGTTCACCTCATGTGACTTAATAGCCCCCCAACCCCACACACACACACACACACACACACACACACACACATATATACACGCACACTTTTTCAGAACACCCTCTCCTACTGTCTCATTACTCTCCCAGATAGCTGACAGGACCTTGGCATGTCCACACACACACTCCCTTTAACATGCGCTCGCATACACACCCTCACGCACTCTCACGCACACACCCATATACCCACACACACACACACACACACACACACACACACACACACACAGTGTTCCCCTTATCCCTTTCTGACCCCTCTGACAAGCCAACACAGATGGACTCTCGGCACAAGCACATGGCAAATCAGCCAGCTCAGGACCACACACACACACACACACACACACACAGAGCACCAACACACACACACACACACACACACACACAGAGCACCAACACACACACACACTCAACACCAACACACACACACACACACACACACACACACAGCACCAACATGTATACACACAGACTGAAAACACTCACCCTGGCCACATGCACAAATAAATGTGATACCGGAGACAGTTTTGTCATTATTTTTCTTACCCATCGCTTGCATTTCTTACTAAAACACACACACACACACACACATACAGTGTCACTGTTCCTAAAATACTTCATCTGTCTGACTGTGTTGCATATGAGTTTAAGGTCCTTGGGAAATGGGTGGGGCCTGGATAACTCCCACCTACTCTGTCTCCGCCCACGGTCATTCTGCAGCTGTCACTGGCGTCAAGTGTAAAAGCATTATAAAGGCTCACAGTGCACATAAACACACACATCAGGTTTGTGAGATGCAGCTCACTTAAAACAGGTTCACACATTCACATGATTGAACTTAATACATCAGCACTAAAGTGAGTGAATAGTGGAACAGACAGACGGTGAAGACACACTTGCCTTCCTGCAGCAGACACACACATCATGCACAACTTTCCTCTGCTTGTCAATAAAACCTTGGAGGTCCTCCGATAACCATAACCCTAGATTCTCACCACCACATCAATATGATCCTCTTCATATGATGAAATAAATCTGCACCCTGTACACTCACATACTAACCCCAACACACACACATGCACACACACATATACAGACCCCAGTCAATACATGCAAGTAGCACCCTACTGTGACATCAATAAGTGCTCTTTAAGTCATGTAAACCCCCTGCTTCTATCAACCAGCCCAACCCAATGCCAATAATAGCCCATAACACACACACACAAAAACACACACACACACGTAAATACGGTATATTGTACACATTCACATACAAACATGCAAATTCCAAACATACCCATACAGTAACAGTTCTAGCCTACAGCGTGTTAGAGCACAAACATATGAGCAGATGCACTGGAAGCTCATTGAGTCGCCAGCACCACTGTGCTGTAAGACCCTGGAGCTCCAACGGCCCACTGCCCATGGTCCCAGCACAGAAACCACACACACACACACACACACACACACACACACAAATACACATACTTATACATGCACACATACACACATTCAAGCATACACACATGCATGTGCACACACACAGTGAATTCATGTAGACGACTGTTTGTAGTTTATTTTTCCTCTATTACTGATTTGAAGGGTTGTTTGTTATGGTATTCAGAAACATATTCACACACATACACACAAAATTAACAAAAGAGTGAAACTCATATTGACACACACACACACACACACACACCAAACGCTCAGACACTCATGGGTCCCAAAGTAGTGGAAGAGGACAAAGTTGTGAGCCACGCTGACACCTGGTGCTCCAGATGACAGGCACAACGGCCAGATGGACGGTACAAGGCTGGCATGCACACACACACGCACGCGCACACACACACACACACACACACACACACACACACACACACACACACACTGCAGCTACATATGCACAAACTCTTTAATGCATAATGGTTAATTTCACATTGTACACTGCTTATGCAGTTCTGAAAGGCTTTGCCTAGAATCTACACTTTCAGGTCATTATTACTGATAATAATGTATCTCATTCAAAACTCATTCAGGAAAGACATTCACTAGAACAGCAAAAATAACATGCTACTACAACAGTGAAAGCCTCAGTCTTTTAGCTTTGTATTGACCCTGTTTACATAAACAATCCAAAATGAATTATTGTTGAAAATAAAGCTTTGGAGAGAAGCATAACACCATAACAACAATTTATAGCAGAATTGTAGAAATTGCAGACAAATTCACCAACATTCTTCTAATTGTACAGCAGATCATAGCGAACGTTTTCGGTATGTATCTGAACTACTGAACTAGCAATGAACAAGGTCATAACAGCCTAGGACCTTTACTTTGACTTCAAACTGGCATTTCCAGACATCACATTACCTGAGCGATGCAGACACACTGATGCGCACAGTCGAGAAACACACCTTTCTTTTTCATCACCGTGAGTTACAATTAGCACAGATGTTTTGCTAAATGTGCAATTCCATGATCAAACACAGTAAAACAGAACCTCCTTCAAGGTTCCAAGAGGCCTAGAACAATGTTCCCCGAACTGTTTTAGACATCGTAAAACACAGCTAATGCAGTATCTGCAGTGTTCCTCAACAACTGTGCTGTTGGCAAAACCTGTTAAAGAACTAAAGCACGGCACTCGTGTAATCTGGGACTAGTTTACTGCTCCGCTCTCCTCCGACTGTTGCTGGGAGTGATGCGTCATCGTTTTCATTGGCAGCTGAGCATGTGAACTCCAGCATGTAAACAAGCCAGGAAGGTTCGCTTTGGGAACCAGTGAAGTGCTGCTCATAACAGGTAAACAACGATTTTGTGCTAAAAATGTAGGTGGCCACGAAAAAACCTTCTTCATTTACACGACAACTTGAAGGTGTGTAATTTAACTGCCGTTATGCTTGTGATTTTCCAAGACCTTCGGTGTGTTTGTGTGTCCTGTGGAGACCTTGGAGAGTTTAGTTAACAGGACAAAGGCTGTTTTTACATCACAACATGACAATTAATAACTAATTAAAGCACATATATGAAAAAATGCTACAAAATACACAATCCAGAACGTTAAAACACCTTCCTACAGTGTAGGTGTAGTGGATCCTACACCTTCCTACAGTGTAGGTGTAGTGGATCCTACACCTTCCTACAGTGTAGGTGTAGTGGATCCTACACCTTCCTACAGTGCCAGTGGATTTATCCACAAAACACAAGTTCAGGTCAAATCTTCCATTCCCTCTAATTAACAACATACCATATTCAGCCTATCAGACAATCGCTGTCGTCAAGAAAGACCTTAATGATTTAATCAGTGGATGGGTGAAAGGCTAGGAACAGTGCCAGCTACCCTGATTATTCCACTGTGACTGACTCTAAATGAGCCCTTTTACTTGGAGGAGTTTCCGGATCTTTCCTATGGAAAGGCAGCATAACGGTTAGGGAAGGGCCAAATAGCCAAATATTTCCACCATTACAGCTGGGGGCTGGCTATAGCAGGCGTTCCCAACCGCCCGGAGTTTATGGAGCTACGGAGTTCAACAGGACCACTCGCGTTCCCTGCTGACACGCATCAGGTGTGTTGGAACAGAGGAAACGAACACTGTTGCGTGCACAGCACAGCTGGGAATCAGAGTGAAACACGTTACGCAGGGCGACCTTTCTCACGAAAACATCTCGTGCTTATTCCACAACCTCATGGCTGTTTATTCACACTGCTGCATTTGCAAATCCAACGTGTGAAAAGCACGTGTGAGGTTCCTGTTCAGATCTCTTGCCTGAAAACCTCTTTACGTGCTGTATCTACCTCCTAAGTTTGCTACTACTGCACCATGGGAGGGAGAGCTACTGTAGAGCAGCACCCACGTCACCTCCAAAACTCCAGGGCGCCGAAATATTCGGTCCAAACTTATTTACGTGCCACATCGTTGAAATGGTTTCAAATGGTACTGTCCTCAGAGCATCGCTGCTATATTTGCAATGCTGGAACATTTGGTGCAGTTCTACAGATGACTGTGGAGCGCTGAGATATCTACAGCCTCCAGTCAGTTACTGCACCTGTGACGGCCATCGTTCCCTCAGTCCCGCCGTCTGTTTGAACACGTCTTTATTACAGCTCTCTGTCCTGAACCACAGAGCTGCAGCAAGGAAGGACGCAACACATACACGGCTCCCTGACTGCTAATAACTCTTCCACATTCGGCACTCCTCGCACATTAAAATGCAACAAAAATGAGAAATAAAATAAGAATATGTAAAAATACTAGAAGCATATATGGCAGTTTAACCGTGACGCTAATTTTTATCGTGTTTGTAAATCGGCTGCTCAGTTACAGGGAGTGTTTGAAAAGCCTCCGTGCGAGTGCGGCGGGAGATGAGGTCCTTACCTCCAGTCCTCCGGCCGGCTTCTTCTTCAGCTCCTCGCACTTCCTGAACTTGCAGATCTGGTGGCCGGTCTTGCGGTTACGGCAGCTGCTGCACTGCTCACAGTTGATCCTGCGCCGGCAGGGCGGGCACAGGCCGCACCGCTTCCGCTTCTTCTTGCCGTTGGCGCCGGCGGCCGACGTGACCTCGCTATGGGTCTGCCGGTGCTCGGATGCGCCCGTCACCTGAGACAGCGCGCTGTCCGCCAGGAAGACTCCCGCCGGCGTCATGATGAACAGGCCCGGGTGGAAGGGAAAGCCGGCCCCGACCCCGCCGGCGTTGCTCAGCAACGGGAAGTCCGTCATGCTCCCCAGCGAATCGGAGGCCGAGACCGCCTCCACGTCCCCGCCCACTCCGAGGCCGGAGGAGTCGGGGAGGAGCATGCTGGCCCGCCTTAAGAGCTCGGCGGCCTGAGCCAGGTGCAGCCCGCTCGGAGAGTCCAGCAGGCCAGACACCAGAGCCCCCCGGTCCAGTTTGGTGAGTCCCACCTGGGCTCTGTGCTGGGCAGCCGCGGAGTGGGCCTTGACCCCCGCGGGCACCAAGGCGCTCTGGGCGAGTCTGCTGGCGTTGGCGTTGGCGGTGGCAACGGCGGCCGCAGCGGAGCACGTGGCGATGTACTGAGAGAGCGCTCGCGAGTGTTTGAGGCTCTTGCTGAGCGGGGTGCTGATGATGCCGCTCCGGTTCCGCCTCTCCACCACGGGCGACGAATCTTCATCACCACAGCAGCTGTCCCGGGCATCCTCATCCTCTCTAGCTTGGTTTCCCTCCATCAACCCCCCACTGCCAGACATGGCCCACAGCACGAGGGGGAGGGAGAGAGAGGGAGGGAGAAGGGGTGGAGGGCAAAGGCAGAGGGCAGCAATGTTCTCACTCTGATTGGTGCGTGAGTGAGGGTGACGCTTGCAGAGGTGAAGAATCAGCCAATCAGAGTGCTCATCTACGAATGACAGTACGCTGCGCTCACAAGCATTTTCTAGAGCCGGTCACTGTTAAGACCTAACGGAAAGAGGGAGAGAAGTAAGACAATGAAGGTTTAGATGTGATAACACTGGAGGGTTATCAGAGTTTGCCTAGTTACACATCAAATGTGTCCAAGTAGAAGAAAAGAAAACATTATTTTGTTTTAATGCTTCAACCAGCTATGGCTGTATGTGAAATACACTTCCTGACAATATACATTCTACCCCTGGTTCTAGATCCTTACAAAGGTATGAATGAATGAATGTATTTTGACTGTTGATGCCACAGTTGTCATGCTAAGTTTGCAATGATGTCACTATTTAGGCCTGTCATCTTTCTTGCATAGTGACCTCAGCTAATAAGCACTGCTTCAAACACCATCACTGTCCCACACCATACATTATACAGGACTATATATGTAACATAACATAAATCGTACATATTTGTAATCCACTAATACAAATCAGATGTACACATTCTATTGTAAAGGCTAATAGTTGCATCCAGGTGAATTTGTAATTTAAATCGGCTACACAACATATAAAGGTACAAATTGTAGCACATTATAAGATTATAAGAAGAGACAGATCAACATCAGTCCAGTGTGGTACATGAAATATGGTTCTAGTTTTTCTGCACTTGTACAAAGCCTCAGTTTGCGATGGTTTCTTCCTCAGCCTTAGTAAAAAAAAACGTCTTAGCGGAATCCAAAAGGTAGGTGTGTTCGACTGCGGACTAACCGAGCCGTGAGCTGCGGCGCGAAGCCCCCGGGGGTAAGCCAAGAGAGAAATCAGACTGTCAAGGTAGCCTACCCACCTAGACACACGAGCGCGTGCGCGCCCGCACCACTGACGCACGCACGCATCCTAGCTTGCACGCACGGGCTCAGAGAATTAACCTTTATATAATGTGGGAACCTTCAGAACACCAAGTCTCTTTGACATTATTGAGACCCAATTAAAGTTAAATAAACAGTGAAGAAAAAGATGCGACTTTAAATATAACTCGGAAAAAAGATAAACACTTAATGTCATTAGGTGTCATTCCCCAAGTCATCTTTCGCCATTCTATCCTATATACCTGAATTAGGTACCTGATAACAGAATCATATAGTTAAATAAAGTATTGAAAATAGTCATCCAAATCGGTCACAGTACCGTAGAAAAACAGTGCAGAGTTAAAGCGAGTATGACACAGGTATCCTAACGATATCACCAGGTAAAGCAGGACAAAGACTTCGGAGCGGGGCGCATACCATTCAAATGAAGGCAATGGGTAAATGATTGATATGACCACAAGATAAGTTTCTGTTGACTGTTTGGAAGGTCAACAAGAAGGGAACTAAAACTATTTTATGAAATTATTCTTAAATGTTTCAGATGAACGGCCCCTACGTGGGCTAACCATAATCCCAACATGCAATTACAAAAGCGCCGCGTCCGGTCGCGTATTGCGGCAGGGGGTCACGGCGAACTCCCGCACGTAACAACGCACAAGCGAGGGACAATAGAGCGACGGAGAGGGTTGGTCATCGAAAGGGAACAATAGCTAAACGTGTGTTGCACTCTCGTAAACGAGGTGACCAAATTATCAATACCTATAAATCAAATCAGTTGTCAATCAGTTTCTTTGAGCTAATTAAAAACAAGCGTCGCGTCAGCTAATCAGCAAGGGTACAGTAATCAACAGGGCTTTCGTCCAGAGTGGTCAACGCTGTTTTTATTTTTAAAAGCCTCATGCGTGAATGGTCAAAATCCGAATATTCACACAATAGTAAAAGTTTTCCACCAACTCATCGTGGATCAATAATCTATGACAGGCATAATGTTGCATTCATGCGAGTCATTTGACGCTTTTACACAACGAATTTCGAAATACCCGTACCGTTTGGGGCTAATATCATTAATATTCACATTTGCTATATCGATTCCTCCGCTTATCGACTGATAACACAAAAAATGCTATTCTATTTATCTGTTTACAGATATAACACCAACGTCTCAAATTAGGCGTAAACTGAAAACAAGGAATATGCGTAAACATAATTTCTCTCAGCGTCCCTCTGGTCACAGTGCCAAAGTTATAATACATGTCTGACTTATAGTCAAAATGTCAGCCACTTGTAACGCTCATTACTCATCTTAAAGTAAAACAAAAATCTCTTTTGTCTCCATCGCTGGTCTGAGACCGAGGTGTCTATGGTGACAACACTCGGTATGCGCCAACATCTAGGTGGCAAAATTAAATTACATTCTTTCGATATTCTTTCGCAACTTGGTCTTCTAGATGTCATTCTAACTTTGAGCAGTCTTCAACAAAGTATGATTCCCCCTCCCTTCAATATATCTGCATATTTGCAAACACAGGCCCTTTTCATTCGCACCTACCAACGCGTTGGTGAGCCGAGGGGAGTGTTTCGACTGTCCGAGCGGTCCGGCTTCTCTCCCGCTGCGGAGATTTATATCAAAAAAAGAGGAAGAGACCAGCAAAACACTCACCCGAAAGAAATATTCGAGCTTTTCTCTTCGGTATTCACGAAAGAGAAGCAAAACCTTGAGATACCGTCAGAACGTACTTTGTCCGAATATGAGCGCGTGGGCTCCTCCAACCCTTCGCTTCTCGCTATCCCACCTCCACATCCCCGCTCGCGGAGAAGAACATGCAAACACATTTCATAGATTTTTGGAGCTTCACACAAAAACCGAAGTGGACTTTCCGTCGTCGAGAGACGCGGAAAAACAGACGACAACTCGTTAAACGGTGTCCTTAAATCAGGGTGATAAGGAGCTCACTTGTGAGGAATTGTCCCTGTGCATACGCGTGTAGTGTAGCCTAATGAATGAAGTATGGTTATGAGAGAGAGAGAGAGCACTTAGCATGGATAGGTTGGAAGCAGCCCATTGTTGACATTATTCTTGATGGCTGTTGGCTGCGCACAGCAGTTTTTTTTTCCGACAGGAGCCACATTGATTTGTTACAGGCTACCTCTTTAAGACAGAACTTTTGCACATTCATGCTTTCCAGGAACTTTGACACTGCGATTCTCATCTATTATAATATGCAAAGTGGATCTGTAATTTAAACATGAGCGCCTGTAATAACTGACAGGGTTGAAAAGATAAATCAGAGACAACCGTAACACAAAACAGTAGCTATAATTGTATAATTTGAAACTTATGTTAATATGCAATAACATCATCATGAAGCCATATGTATGTCTACCAAATATGATTTTTCATTGCAAGCAAACATGGCTTTTTGTGCTGTTTCTCTATTAACCTTGAAGGCTATATAATCTAAACGGTAATATAAACAGTCGATGAAATAATTCAGACAAGCCCAAAAAAAGTGAAGGGGATATTACAAAGCTAGTCAGATTTCTTTGTGATGAGTGGCCTAACCGATTTATCACTGGGGCTTCGTGCTGCAGCGGTCGACGTAGAGCCGTTCTTGTATATCCGTGTGTCCAGACAGCTGCCGTTCCGTTCTTCCGCTAGCTCGCTCGGACTCGGTCACGGCCACTCTTCGTCGTCAGAGGCGAGTCCACTCCACCTCTTGTGAGCGTCCTGTCTGTTTGGCAGGCGGCCAACAGAAGTGTGGGGAAGTGACACCGCCAGGGCGGCAGAAATTTTCCTCCGTTTCGGGCTCCTTCCCAATCGCAGACGGGCGGACATTGGCTGGAAAGTGGAGCAGCTCGTCGAGGACAATCAATGAGAATCGATCGCGCGGCGCACTGGCCGAGGGTTTAGAAACGAAAAAGGGAATAAAGCAACTGCCTGACAATTACAAAATATCCAATAACGTAGTTTTAAAACAAAATGACTGTCAAAACACAAAGTTTGAACTAAGGTAATTAGTCTTAATACATTTGTAATAATCGCCAAAATAGTTGTCAAGTATTTGGTGGTTATTTAACACCACCCAAAAAATCAAGTAAATTATCAGGAGTATCATATTGAAAGATTTCAGACTTTCTCTACAGTATCTCTTCATGCAGTCTACTTTAATCAGCACAGTCTGGTACACATTTCTTTTTTTAAACTTACTACCAGCAATCGAGACACCCACACACTCCAGTCAAGACTCTTGTTGATAAGATGCAATTCTAGACTGCTTAGTCAGGGTTGGAAAGAAACAAATTAGTCATCTGGTAGCTCCATCTTTTCTTTATGTTCACTATCTAAGTTGGGAAGGAGTACAGTGTGGTTGGGCAATTCCCACCTTAGCCAAACCAAAAACAGAAGCAGCTGAGATGTTGAAGTGTGGAGACACTGGACCTGCGTCAGCTTTACTGCTCATTTCACAGTAGTGGTACTTGCTGGAATCTCTTTCACTGTTCCTGGATCAGTAGTCAATTGCAGTTATGCTGGGAGGGCCCCAAGTTGTAAAGATGAACAACAAAATAATGGAACTTTAACCTTGGAGTAACTAAAGCACACTTACATAGGCAGTGATGAGATATTTGACATATTTGATATTATATAATGAGATATTTGGTTAGACATCAACTGCCAGTTTGTGCCACCTAAAAACCAGACAATGCTGACAGTTTTCAAAGAAACTTGAAGCAAATAAGAGGAATCAAAAGTAGGTGAATAATTGCATGAACTACAGGTGTACAGTTCACAACAAGATTAATGTATTTACAGTCTCAAAACACATGACACTTGCCAAACTGGGAAAAACTGGATCCAAATCCACGACCCCAGAGCAATGAAAAAATCTAGGCGTTTTGTGCGCTTGTTTGTTTTTGTTTATGCCTGCATTCAGATGTGTTTACATTAGTAGAGAGTCAAAGGATGCCTTTAATCCCAGTGTCTACTGCCAGCTATTAAACACTGCGGTGCAAGTGGGAGTGTCTCGTAGGGGCCACTAAATCAGATGAGGGCTCTGTGTGCTTGAGTAAGGTTATATGAGTGCATGCTGCAGGACCATGTGAATCATGTGGTGAGAACGCTGTTCCTTCATTATGTCTCCGTATTCCAATACAATAATGCTCCCACACTCAGTGATGAACAAAATCAATCTCACCATCATCAGGGTAGAATCAAAAATCTTTCATGGTCTTCCAAATTATGCGCTATAAACATAAGTGAACAGTTAGATAAGGAACACAAAACCTATATTCTCAAAGGACTGGATATTTGAATACGTCCTCTAGAAACAGTCTAATATCCCACTAGAAGTCAAAGGGTAGACTCACCCTACTCCTTATTAGATACCAAATATGTTGTCAGGTGTTAAAGTGACATTATCTACAATCTGCACATCAAGCATTCTTATCGTTTATGGCACAAGATTATCTAGATGTACTGCCACCTGATGACATCTCACACCTGTGAATTAAAAGAGCATTTCCTGCAAAATCTGCATATGCTGTTCGGGCAGTCTGGAGTTTGTAGAAATTTAACCCACTTTCCCCAGGCATTTCCGTAGCTGATCAAAATGAGCTGAAGGTGACTTAGTGGTCATATGATTTCATTTGGGGATAAGGAAGTAAAAGCTCCTTTCACTGAAAAGGCAGGAGTGGGGATAAAATACATGAGTCATTCCACATATGCCGAACAGTCATCATCTCTCTGAACGTGAAGCGTCGTCATAATACTGAAGGAGATGAATAATGTTGACTGAATTTTTCTTAGGATGTGTCCATTGGGAGTGTGAACCTCTGAGATCTGCAGCCTTGTGTGACTCCTAGATCTGACAATTACACATGAAACTACTCCAGTTTTCACATAAGGAAATTTTTCCTTCATAAAGACCAGCATTTGATCTGTGTGACAGACTGCTGTAGCAATATCAGTGTCTTTAGATCTGAAACATGTAACAAAAATAACATTTATTTATGCTTGCAGGAAGAAATGAACCACAAAAGTCAGTCAGTGCTAATGTGGTGTTAGCATTTGTTAAGATGTCCAACTCCTCACCCAGTTCTCAAGGGGCTCTGTGTACTTAAAAAATGTGTCTTTGATTAATGGTATCATATGTAGTACATACTGTGGAAAAAATATAAATTTGTCACAGTACAACATGCTTGCATCTCAGTACCTCCCAAACTCCCTCTTCTTTTCTTATTCCTCATCTGTTTCATGAACTAGACATCAGTAAGAGGAAACAAGGACAGATGCTGAAGAGCTGAGGAAAAGGCTCTGTTTTCAGACACACCCATAGTGAAAAACAATGGCTAAAACCCTGGGTACAAGCGCGATAATATTTGTGCAAAAGTTCAAAACACCGACAATCTTCCATGACAACACTTCTGGTACCAATGCATTTAAAAATGTATCCATGGTTACATGCTGGTGATTTTTTAGCAATTCTGTCAAAAAACACTAAATAACAGATTCACTTTTTTGTGTGATTGTTCAGTGTCTTGCTTCTTTCCCAAGGCCCAAAGCCACCCTCCACCCCATCTATCCTTGAGCTTTTTTGGGGGGGGGGGGTTCTGGATTAGTGTCACATGGCCTACCCCAGCAGCCAGACTCATGACCCTTGCCACAGGAGAGGATAAAGCCCACTTGAAAGACGAAGAAAAAGAGCTGGAGGGTGGTTTGGGGAGGGGGGGGGTGTGCGCAGCGCAAACGTCCGGTTTCACAGACATTGAGGAATGCTGTCAGCCAGCTTCTCAAACACACAGGAATGCTGCAGACTCGCTTCCCCCTGAGGAACCCAACGCTAGCTCGCTCTCCTTCTCTCCCCCCAGTCCTCTTTCTCCCCATGCTTCCTAAGATAAAACAGTCTCTCTGCCGCTCCACCTTCTTCAGTTCTCACCATGGTTCAGTTCCTCACTTGCTTCCCTCACACCACCCAGCATTCTAAATGCCTCTACATCAACTATATACTACTGCAGGCCAATATGCAGCTTTAATGCTCTATATATCTTGAATAAGTTTACTTTTAACCAACACAACACAAATTAGATACACTGAAATGATCCTGATCTACGATTCAGCAGGTCCAGTAGAGAAATAGAGATGTCTAAACAAACACCCTACTGAGCCTTCCAGTGCATTTTTGCTATATTGATATATTAGCTATATTTGTGTGTATATTTATGTTTACTGTCATGATATTACAGTGATTTAGGGTTGTATAAGAATACCACAGAAGAAGCCCAACATGCCTGCATTACTCTCTGTAATGAAGGGTGAAGTGCAGGCCAAAATAACAAACAAACCTTGAGCTAAATAAAATGTGACTTGCTAGTTACTGGTAATGGTGTGCACTAATCAAAACATACTTTAGACCTGACATACATGTACATATTACACCAAAGACCTTCTGTGCTTATATACTCAAAACACACATCAGACTCACCAAGACACAACAGTAGCACAAATTCCTGAGTGCACAGGTGAACACTTTTTACAACAGCATTTACAACTCCACACATCTTTCTGTTTCTCTCTCCCCCAAATGTGATTGTGGTTGATTGTAGCACCACCTAGGGAAAAGGAGGATGAACGCACAGGTAAAAAGGAACGAAGACGACCTGTGACACAGTTGGTGAGTATGATCTCCACAGTGGATTTAGTGAAGCTGGGAATGGATTTGGATGCCAGGCTTTTCTGTGCAGGAAGCAAATGTACGCTTGCACCTTCTTCACTAGGGGAACTCTGGTTGTGGACAGGATAACTCTGGTTGTGACGGGCAGCTGAGGACATCATGCCTCCAGGAGATGGCTTAGGGGGACAGGCGAAGTGGAGGGTGGAGGTGTAAGTACAACAGGCCAGTCATTCAGGTAGGCAGTCTTGTGAGTGTTGTCTCCTTGGACAATCCTCCATGCAGTGTCAGTGGGCAGAAAGAGCACCAGAATGATAACTAGAGAAGCTTGTGCCCCATGATAGCCTGGCAAACCTGCCCCTTGTGTCGGGCCCTTAAGGTCAGCCTGATGTTCCTCCAACTTTGTGGGATAGGCTGCGTATAGGCTTTATTGGCTCTATTTATAGCTGAGGTGAGTTTCTTCTGTGTCACGTAGAGAGCAGCTTTGTCATCTGACCTGAAGGCAGCATCACAGGACCTGGCTGTCTATTTACAGTATCAACACATTTGTTGATGTAGACAGTCACAGGTGAATACCAATTATCATTGTGGATGTTATGGGCCCATGTGGCAGTTTTCCTTAAGATATTCAAATTAAATATTTTCAGCGATCTTGGAACACCTTCTCAAGGCTTGGTCAGCTTTTAGCCTCGTGTGACGTCTCCTTGTACTCCGTCTGAGAGGTTTCTTCTGCCAGCCAGCATTCTCGGGTGAAGCCAAGGCTGTAGGGCCTGCCCAGATGATCAAGTGTTGACTAAGCTGCTGCTGGTAGCTTGCACAAAACAAATACATTTTCACTGAGTTTCCACTGACTCCTTCCATCTGTATTTAAGTATGATGACTTTGCATTTAATTTACAGTGCTGAAAATTTTGAATGGAAGAAAAAGTAAATTATTTATTGTTGCCTAAGCTGTTGGTAACTTGCACTAAACAGTTTTTAAAAATGTTTTCAGAATTTCCACTAGGTCCTTTCATCTGTTTTTAAATATGACCACTTTGCATGAAATTTGGCATTGAAATTTTTTAATGGAAGACAAAACGAAAACAAGCAGAGACAAGGAGGGTAAATGTGTGACACCAACTCAGTAACGACGAGAAGTCAACCTAAGAAAGTCCTCCATTCAACTTCCTATAACATTATGACAAACAGAAGATATTTCACCTTCTTTGCAAATCAAAGCAATAAAGCAAAAGGCATGAAAAAGACATGAAGTTATAGCACCATCTGGTGGACCGAAAAAAATACTCACCCTCTGATTAACCTCAGAGCAGGGGTGGCAAATCATGTTCTGATGATCAACTGCCCTACAGAGTTCAGTTATAATCCTGTCCCAACATGCCTGATCCAGTTAGTCAAGTTCTTTTGTAGTATCTTATTATTAGAGCCAGGTGTGCTAGATTAGGGTTGGACCTCAACACTGTAGGTCTCCAGGACTGAATTTGGTCATACCTACCCTAGATGAGACATATGCATCCTGTGCACCAATGTCTACAAGTGACCCATTAACATAAACCCATCAAAGATGTACTTACTCATGTCACTGAATTTATAGCACAACAGAACTAACCTTATAGTAATAGGAAAAGACTACCATATTTCAAAGATACTGATTCTAGTTCAGTACTTACTACAAGATATTTGATATATGCTAATCGTGTCTCTATTTTCCATATTTGAACAATCCCTAACCCATAAAGAAAATACTACAAGTGATAAGAAAGTGAGTCAACAGGATGGATGTGGCTTTTTGAGACTTGTAAGCCTTGGCTCATGAAGACCTATTTGGAAACCCACAAACACTGCAAGTGATACACAGCTTCTCTACTGAGCTGGCCAAAGTTTCCAAGTAATGTGAACAAAAAAAGCACACAGAAAGCTACTTTAAAGTTTATTCACAATGTTTATTCACTCACACATGAACATTCACTTCACTATTTACAGGCACAGCAGTTAGGGAATCAGTCTAAACAGTGTTATAGGTGATGTAGCAATCACACTCTGGCTTTATCGTTCCTTAATATGGCTGGGAGTTGGGACACATCATAAACAAGAAGATCTAAAAGTATTCATCTAGGAACCTCAAATTCATTAAATTCTGGTTGTGGATTTTGTAGTCACCAGCAATTCAATTGTCACAGAACACAGGTATATCCAGGTATTCCAGGTTTCATTTTTCCTTTGGCAAGTAGTTAGCTGTGATGACAAAGCACCTAATCAGTCGGTTAACTTTTCAATTACCTAGCAGTGGTTACAGAATCCAGAACCAGAACGTGAATTCAAGGACTAGAGTTGAATTTCTCAGGCCATGGACTTACCTTAAACGAGTGCATTTCATTTATGACTGGCTTTTGACTAATTTCCTACCCCTTCTCCTTTAACACAGACACAATAAGCCACAAAAAAATTAACTCAAACATTTCAACGTTCAACACAATGTGCGTCTTAAGAGTTTATGCGGCTTTCAAGGTGTGAGGCTGAAATGTTCATTCTCATATTGTAATGCATGTAGGAGTGCTGACATTTTTGATCGGAAAGGTTCGTTTTGCGTTCTCATGGAGAAAAGACAGACCGTACAAGAATCATCTCTATGAGAACGCAAAATGCAGTTTGCACATCTGCACGTGATCTTTCTGTGCTTTGGATCAGGGTAGGACTGTGTTAGAACTCACTTATGCAGAACAGCTAAGGTGCAAAATGATTTCACGATGCCCTTTATACCAGACAAGTCGTAACCACAACAAGAATGATAAACACCATTTCTGACTGAAGTTCACTCTGTGTACTGTGGAGCACTGGAAGTGATGCAGTTATGGAGACAGACTGTGACCTCAACCCCAAGTGGCTCAGTATGGCTAGGCTAGGCATCTCTCCTCTTGATGATCAGAGGACCCACATTGTCCCCAGTTTCCTCGTTGTGTTTGGCGTGGGCACCATCGCAGTAGGGGAACTGTCAAGAAATAATCGATGATATTGTCACAACCCAAATTCAGATAAAACACCATGGTATCCTGAGGACTCAGTGTTGCATAATGATGTAAGATGATCATTTGTGATGAAGCTGTACAGATCGTATCTACAGATCCAGATTTATAGATAAACCATAAGTGAACATTTATTTACATTAAAATAGCACTGGTATAAAAATAACCAAAAGCAGGAATAAAAATAATACTTTAAAAGGAAGCCTTGTGTCTAGAGCATATTGTGACCTCCTCAACCATCCTCAATCTCCTCAATAAACTGTTTTAAAATGTACAATTACAAGGCTCACTGATTCTGTTCTACCTTATCTGGGTACCAGCCTTGATCACCATCATAACCCACACAGCGGTAAAAACTCCTTCACATTACAATACCCAGAATGCTCTCCTACTGCACAACCAACCTTTTTGGACCTCCAGCAGCGGCAGTAGACGGCCTTCTTGCCAATGTCCTCGATGTCGAAGCTGTGCACCACCTTGGCGCTGTCTTTGCTCTGCTCCAGGTTCACCCTGCCCTTGGAACAGCTGTGGCTGCTGTAGTACCTGGTGATCAAATACGTGCCCACAGCTGCAGCCACTGCAACAGGAACGACGATGGTCAGGTGATCTGCAAAGGCGCAACACCAGAACAGCCGCTCACAGAAACCTAACAACAATAAAGTACCTACTACTAGTACTGCTAATAACAATAACAATCGTGTGATACTGTCCCTCCAGACACACGTATCAATTCCTATTAATGGACAATGCTAGTTTGTTTTTGGGTAGGGCTTTTCAGTTTACTTATACTAACTATCTGCTATAATGCAGTAGCCCTAGCCATTAGCTGGTATCAAACCCCTAATCTGCCAAACCACAACCAAATTATCAGACAGCTTTTTTCGCTTGTTTGTTTTTAGTAAACAGCAGGCATATTTCCATTACGTAAGCACACTTTACTCGTTCTTTACTTTTTATTATAATTGTTTTAACATTGTTGCTGTGAAATATTACAGGGGTATTTTTATTCAAACTGCAATTCTGTCTAATTTAAAACCACGTGACAGAACTACCACCACAGTATGCGGTTTCCCAAAATGATTGTAGTGTAAAACCATCTTAATTGACTGAAGTGTTTCATGTGATACTTTCTTTACCATCTCTCTCTGGCCTGCACTGTAGTGCATTTGTTGTTTGATTATGAGCAGTGACCTCACATAACGTTAGTACTCATACTACAAACCTACTTCTGCAAGCTCATTTTAAAGACATGACGTAGTGATACCGTAAACATATCTCTTGAATAGCGATCTGGTAGTGTCAAAAATACTTTCAGACCTGCAACAAAACATCTTGTTGCGCATACAAAATTCTGTTTAGTTAAAGTTCCAAGAAACTACAGGTTTGCTTGGGGGTAAACAAAACGTTTGTCCTGCAGAATGCCAAAAATTGCCAAAAAAAGCGCCTAGCTTGGTCAGTGATATTCACCTATGGACCGGACGAAAATATAATTTTCTGAAACTCACGTCGAGTACATAAATATGGGGAGGACCGATGTCTATTTCGATGTACAGTACAGATTACAATAACTACACTGCTAGAAGATCGATAAAGCTGCGGCTGTATTCTAAAGGTTGTGGACTCCAAACACCGTAGCTAGGTTAGCTATTATCGCGTTAGTTAAGTAGCTAGGTCAGCTATTATCGCGTTAGTTAAGTAGCTTAGGTTAGCTATTATCGCGTTAGTTAAGTAGCTAGGTCAGCTATTATCGCGTTAGTTAAGTAGCTAGGTCAGCTATTATCGCGTTAGTTAAGTAGCTTAGGTTAGCTATTATCACGTTAGTTAATTAGCTAGGTTAGCTATTATCGCATTAGTTAAGTAGCTAGCTAACCTCTTAATTGATTGTCACCCAGCGTATGTAAGTGGTTTGTTGATTTACATCAATATTTCAACGAAACTTCAGAAGTTGTCACCTATCTTACTAGCCATAACTAGTGTCGCTGGCTAGCAAAGTAGCTAATATCTACACTGTTAACTATTACAGCTAGCTAGCTCGGTGGCTAGTTGTTTATGAAATAGAGATCCTAACGGGCAGACTGCATGTAGATAAGATTTGTATAAAAATGCGGTTACCTTTTGAGACCCGGAACCCACAACCTGACGTTGCTGCAAGTCCCGACATTTGCAACGGCATCGTGTCGAAGGTTTAGAGACCTGCAAAGATTTAGCTACAAATCTGGGTCCCTACAAGGTCGTCCCAAGTCCGGTAGGCTGTAAACGTGAATAGTAAACGTCATAAAGTCGTCCAATGACTGGAGAGCTCGGTCGGTTATTCGTGAGCGCATGCGGTGGCCAAGATCGTCCCGTTTCTAACCCAGCGCACCTTATCTGAAGTGAACTTCCATGTTCGAGTACGCGTCGGTTCAAACACAGCACAGACAAACCCGTTTGTTTCCCTGTTACAAATCGGCTTTAATAATCAGTATGACGTGGACCAAGAGTAAAAAAGCCAAGATATAGACCAGGATTTGTGATTTAACTAACAATTGTCTGCTGTATTTATTAAGCGCTGGTGACCACTGGGTCAGACAACGGCCTAAAATTAGGTCCAAGGCAACGCTTTTTAAGTAGACACAATTAAGTCATGTTCATAGCGGGCAACAATTACAAAAACAGACAAGAGCGATCAAAACTCATTTGGTTAACAGGTCTTTGTAATACACATACCCCTCAGAATACATTAAAAGATTAGCGATAGTTTAACATTAACTTGGCATACAACTGGGGAGGGTTATTCTATAACGCTGTAAAAGGAAACCATTGTTTCTAGGAGGTGCAACAATATACAAAGTCTAAACACTGAAAGATTACAAAAGACCGTCAGTTTGTTATCAAACATGAAAGAATTGATGCATCCTGCAAAATGAACGAGTTTCTTCCTTTGTAGTTCGGCGAACTGAACAGTGATGCTCGTTTACCGCTTTTTGCTGAATCTTTTCCTTATTCGCATGTCATATCATTAGAGAAACTGCAGCTTATAATGGGAACAGTTAAAATACAAGCAAATATTAAACCTTTGCTTTACAAACTATAAATCGTTCCATGCTGTGGAACAGCCTATGGTTCACTCATTTCTGACATCTTGTGCACTTGGTATAGCCCAGTAACCATCTCTAGAACAAGTTTATTTCCTACACTAGTAAAGTTAAGACTGGCCATTCAAAAAGGGGATTTCAACTGCATACCAGGATCAGACTTTAGTAATTATTTTATTACACAGTTTTAATCAACACACAAAGCTCAACGAGCCTGTCAGGAAATTAAATATACAGAAGTTTGTCTGTGAGAAGTTTGTGTCCTCTCACCCAGGGACCCAATCGAGTCTGTCTCAGCCATGTTAGCATCTAATTCAACAAGAGCAGAGGGGGGAAAAAAACAACAACAAAAAAAGACAGCTAAAATGAAACTAAAGTTACAGAATGGGGTGAAAGAAAAATAATTCATAAAACATATGCTAACTGAGATTGCTTTAAATAACTGGTCCAATACCCTCCAGAACAGTGAATGGATGTGAAGTCGGTCGTGGCTAAGGGAAGGGGTAGAGAGTCTTTGTTATGGCAAATGAGGGGGGAGGATTATATTCATAGTATTCAAGTCCTTTAGAATGATCCAGAAGAGAGCACCCAGAGGCCCGACACTTTCATTAATAACCTGCTATGATTTTTAAAAGAATTCCTTATAGATTTTATACAAAAAGAGCCAGCATGTACCCCTCCCTCCTCTGCCAAAAGAAAAGAACAAAACAAAATAATAAACCCCTTTCCTGATCCAAAATACAGTTGGAAGTCCAGGAAATGGAAATAAATGGGAAAAAAAAAGTAAAGAATGCATCCCTCATTCACTATGCATCCACTAGATCACAAAAAGGGGAAACAAGGAAATAAATGGCCCTCCCTCCCCAGTGCTTTAAAACAAGGAATGCTTTTAGAGTCGTGAACATTTTCAATGCAAAAAAATCAGACTGGCTGAGCCCAAGCAGCAGAGACGATAAACCAAGAGACATGGAGCAGAGATGTGGGCTTTTTTGTGTTTTTTTTTTTTTTTTTTTTGAGGAGCGGGACAGTGATGTCGGATACTGGGGTAAATAGCTGGAACAGGGCTACAGCTGAAGTTTGAAAGTATGTACACCATGGCTACCAGGGGGTGGGGTGGGGTGGCTGTAGGATGATGGGAGGTGCTCTGGTGAGGGGAGGCGTGGCTTAAAGAAAGCACTCCAATGGAAACCAACAAGATCTTTTTTCTTAAGTTTTTTTTTTCTCTTTTAAACTTTCAAATCTCCCCTAACCTTAAGATGGAGAGTTGTAATTTTTTCCACCATGATTCCAACTCCAAAACTACATTGCATACTTTTGTGTCCATTCCCGAGCTATTCTGTTGTACCTGAGAAGAAAGACAAAAACTGAAAATTAAACCCTAGTACATAAATAAGCATATTCACATCTCAAATGTTACATAATGTAAAGGACGCAACAATAACTCTAGAATCAGCTTGGCAAACATCAACTATTAAATGTTTCTTAGGCTAGGATTACCACTGCTCATCTGCATGCCATGTCAACAAACAGTCCTCCTTTACTGTTCAGCAAACCAACCAAAAGCAATAAGCAATATCTTCAGTTTGTCTGGATCCCTACCAGATCTTTACAAAAGCTAAGAAATGCGTGGTCAACAGCACCAACACAATTAGATTTTATTGGATAAATACAAATTCAGTGACAATCTTCAAATAATGAACAGGCATTTGGAGAAGTTTTTTTTTTTTTTTTTTTTAGACTTTACACACTAGTTTTAGTGAGAGTAGTCACTCTGGACTGCTGATGCAACATTTCTGCTGGGGAATTCTTAAGTTTTCAAAATGTTCATGTTTATTTTCCCAGGAAGGAGACAGAAATTATCTATCCATGTTTCCATAAAGTCTGCACAGTCACATCTAACTAAACTTTTTCTTTTCTGACTTGAGCCATGGTTATAAGTTGCCATCCATTTGAGTAAACTTTTTTTTTTTTAATGTAGCATTTTTAATGCAAAATCAGATCCAAAGATCCACAGATCCAAATAAAGATGCACAGAACATCTTATTTTGCCCAAGAGTCTAAGATTTGCTTAAATCTATACGCAATGTAATAAGTCTAATAAAAAAAAGGTACTCATCAGTTGTGCCATTCAGAAAATAGAAATATCTACCTCAGTGGATGACTAATTTAGAACAAATTTCAACCTTCTAAAATATACAGTTCAAATATGCCCAAACAGAGTTTAATAAAACTTTGGATAAACTGTATTTCCAGCCCTGGCAACCAGTAACGAGCTGTAATCAGAAATTGAATGAATAAATAAATAAATAATAAAAGCAGCAAAATGGTCTAACTGTATTAAGTGGTCAGAAAACGTCTCCATCACATGTCAGTTTATACACACATGCAGCATGTTCTCCAAGCGTTGTCTTTAGAGGGAGGGGCCTTGGAAAAAAGTTTGAACAGAACTGAAGGAAGAATCAATTAGCCCGCTTTATTGGTCTTCAATTAAAGTGGTTATAATAGAGGAAATGAACAGGGCACATTTACACTCAAACTACTGAGTGGGGAGAAGCGATTTCAACTCCTAAATCAACACCGTTACACTTTACAGGCAAAGTATCAGCTCCACAAATGTAGTGTGGAACAGCACTTAAACCCCTCATTCAAAGAAGCAACTTGGGGCAAGAACATTATTTAAACATCCAAATAAAAGCACTAGAAGTAGAAACATTTTATGAAAGAGTAGTGGGACACTCACTTTTCCCTGTCAGTCTTGTAGATGCGGGCGATCTCAGGTACTAAGGGGTCATCCGGATTGGGGTCACACAGCAGAGAGCAGATAGACAAGAGTACTGTGGAACAATGGAACACATTCTCTGGTAAAGAAGACCACCAGCAAAGCCAGAAACTGCCATTTACATTCAGAGTCATTCTTTTTGATCCAAATTTAAGATAAAGCTCTAGTCATGATAAAGGATCATCGTGTCCTGCTTCAGGTTTGTGCAGTTGCATTAATTAAATGTATTTTATTAAATGTATGCTCACTCACTACAGAGATACACAGAGCTTTTATTAAATGTATGCTCACTCACTACAGAGATACACAGAGCTTTTATTAAATGTATTTTATTAAATGTATGCTCTCACTCACTACAGAGATACACAGCTTTTATTTTCTTCAATAAACATTAGTGGTCCGTGGCTACAGTTCACATTTAACGTGTCCGTTTGCTTTGACATGTCTCACTGAAGACTAGCACACCTTCACAAGGGCTCTTCTATTTTTCTTACCAGTCAAACCAAATGCCTCAGGCGTGGTACTGACTGCATTCAAGTTTGGGTTCAAGTTCAAAACCTTGCGCGTTTATTCAATCCAAAAGGAAAACTGATCAGCTGCTGTGCATGTCTCAGCCATTCACAATAGCAGGGCAGTCATCAGCATGTGCACATTACAGATTAGACAAAGTCAATTAACAGACGAACTAATCCTTCCTAGTGTTACTCATAGACTCACTGCCATGGTGATCAAGTGTTAACGACACTATACAATGGCTTGTGAGGTAACGTTCCAAATGGGTACCACCTTTAGCATTTTCAATGTGATTTGTTACTTATTGTTCCAGATGCTCCTTACCTGGACTTTAGGCACTCTGCCAATCCTCATTTCACACAAGGAAATGTAAGCTTTTGTTTAACAGTGCCCAACAACTTTATAACCAGTAACACAGCCATAGTATTCGAAGTAATACAACTTATCAAAACGATGCAGATGTTCTCAGTGAGCTCAGTAAAATGCCAGAACAGCCATATTATTCTTCAGGAAAAGTGAAAAAACCCACCCCCACTACAATCATTCTATGGATAGACTATTGCTCAATTCTTCATGGACACGTTTTTTTAACATACCCACCAGTGATGGAGTCTTCAACATATCTGTTTGTGTTACGTGTGTTATGGGGAGCACAGAGCTAAATGGATGTGTAAATGAAGGCAGTTTACCTTTGGAGATGGTGAGAGCAGGTGACCACTGAGACCGTAGAATATCCAGGCAGATGCTGCCATTGCTGTTAATATTTGGGTGGTAGATTCTTGTGGTGAACGCAACCTAAAAGAATAACATACAAAAAAAAAAAAAAAAAAAAACTTTTTAAATGTGAAACATTTAAAAGTTTATTATTATTTTTTTTTTAAGAGTTGTAAGATTTACTCAAATGATTACACTTATGTACCCATACCCCCATCCAGCTATCTTAAGAATGAAGAGTCTCTCTGGAGACAATCTGGGACTCTGATCTCAACTCCTCTTTTACTGAGTGGGACAAAATTCAGAGGCTCCCCAAGAAAATGTTCTACACTAGAAGGCCCACCTAGTCACAGAAGCACATGTGGGTCAAGGTATCATTCCAACAGGCATCTCCACTGTATGACTGTATAATGATCGAGGGTTACACCCCTCCCCAATGTTTAAAATAGATTTAATGCATAACCGGAAGTCAAAATGGATTTGTACACATTCACATTTGTTATTTACAAACACTCATCTGCACGAAAAAGCATTTGAAACCATTTCCTCAAAATGCATCAGAGATATGACAGTATTTCCATAATACACAGAGTTAATGCAGAGCAGGTTTCAACACAACAGGTATTACAGAAACTGACCTTTGGTGGTTTGAAGGGGTAATCTGTTGGAAAGTGTATGGTCAAGAAGAACACCCCACCCTGGTAAGGACTGTCATTCTATGGAAAGAAATAACTACATGTTAGGTTTGCCAAGTATTATTGGTATATCTTAGTGCTCATAAAATTTTGTTTAAGTATCATATTTAGAAAATCACTGTTTAGTGGCAAGATAGGAACCAAATAAACAGTCCTATAAACCAGAGGGTCTAGAGCAGGAGAACAGAACTTACTGGTCCCATTATTGTTGCCTGCCAGTGAAACACTGCAAGACACAGATGGGAAAGCAATACTATGTGAATTCACAGACAATTTATAAGAATAGACATGTTGATTCATTCTCTCAGTTTTCTTAGGATTAAAAACATGCATTAGGAAAAGTAGAAGGAATGAATGGACAACAGTCATTATTCAATAAGGCTGATGTTCAAGATTGAAATACACCCGTGAAAAAAACCCTTTACGTGTATTAATAAGCTCAGTCACTTATTATTAATATGCAAGTCTTTATAGTATTTTCACCACACAGAGGTTCATCAGAAAATGGAAGCGTGTAGTCTTCTCATAAACACAAACCCAACAGCAATGAGCTGCCACCATCAATTCAGGAGTATTCAGAAATCAGTGGAGCACCACCTGACAAGGTTATATTACAGCAGGTCGTCAGTGCCGATGCCACAGCCAACTGCTGCAGCCCCGTGATCTCATCCACGTCACCTTATATTACCAAACATAGTTTAACAAATATTTAACAGCTTCTCAGGCTAAAAATTGTTAAAAATGCCAACTCCGAAATGAATCCACCATGAGGTCAAAACCACTAATAAAATGCTGAAGATAAGTGTTAAATCTTAGAAAAGCAATGATTAGATGTAAACAAAACTTTGGCTGCGACTGTCAACCTCAAACTGAAATGGACGACTTGCTAACCCCCCACCGTACCTTGCACTGCTGCTCTAGGCAATAGTTTTAAACAGTGTTAAAACTCTTTGTGCAAGCTTATGTTCAGCATGCAGTGGCAACACTGGCTGGTTGTGTTAGAATGCAAGTCCATTTCCAACTTCTTAGCATATGCAAGGAAGCAGGTGAAGTCTTGGGAGATACAAAGCCATTGTGGAAGTCAAGGAATGAACCGTTTTTATTATTTTTACACATAGAACGGTGTGATAACATTTGCCACAAGTATGTTCCACAAATCTCTTTTTTCCCTATTGACCTTTGAGCCATAATCAAGGTTACAATTTATTTGCTGCTTGGTCCTCATGTTAACTGCAATGTTAAATCCGACTTCGTTGATTAGAGTTGTTACTTACTGTCATCGCCTACCGGCCCTGCCGAGCACTGGGCGGGTGGGTCACGGCCCAAATCATGAAGCTCCTGAAATATAAAGAAATAATACATTTGAGCTCCATAAATTATAGGCCATTACTAAATGGACATTGTTACAGGAGTGGTTGTGCCCAAGGGCATAAAAAAACTAACGCCAACGATTAACTGTAAACTACCTAACTTGGTCATGCAGTACAAAAAAAAACCAGGCACCCCCCTAATATCAAAGCTGCACTGCAACTCAAGTGAACCTCACGGGGAGAAACCAACACGGAAACTGGACAGGAATAAATACATTTCAAACTAACCGAAACTAAAACCCACAAAGATTAGAAATAATAAACTGGCGTACAGTGGGATAAGATAGGCTAGCTAACCAAACTTACTGACAACACAGCTAAAGATAATTTACTAGATTTAAATTATGTAACCATCGGCTAATCGCAATAAATCAACGTGTCTACGTTCGTAAAAGAGAAGGGTTATAATGAGCTCGCGTTAAAATTAAATGCTTCATCTGACTAATTTTAAATGCCGTCCAGTCTTACATAAATATGCTGTTGCCTGCGACACTAAATATTAACGTAAGCTTCAGCTTGACTCGTGAGAAATTTGAGTAACGTTAGCTAGCTAGCCATCATGGTGAGCTGGGATGGATAAGTTAGCAAGGTAAGATAGCTAGCAAGCTGTTTACCATAATCAAGGGGATGTTATAGCTAGCTAGATAAAGGCATTAAGGTGTCGCTCACATCCTTTAGGTTTCTGTTATAAAACATAGCCTGCCAACTACAGAGTCAGAAAATATTGAAACACCAATGGCTTAACGTTAACTTGCTAACGTTTCGCTATGTAAAGGTAGCTAGTGTTATGTTAGCTAGCGATAGCTAGAATAGCTATCCTACCGTAGAGGAAAGCAATTGCACTGATAGCTGCCAGATTAAAAATAAACGGAACGCATAGTTTGTTGTGATATATATTTGCTAATGGCGGCTATAATTTAATGACAGTCATAATTTAGTACCATCAACCAATCGGCTAGTACACAAAATCCACCACTGCTCAGAGCATCTTTAAAGTGGGCCTTAGCCTTGCTTTACAATATCCACCTATCTTAGCAGACAAGCTAACTAGCTAAGCGGCTGTAGCTAATCGCCAACACGTTACTTCGAACTAGCTGGGTTAGCTAGTTCAGCTAGCTAGATAGTAACCCTTTATCTTAAGAACCTTGACTCATCGTTAATTTTATTTATTTTCTTAACATATTATAAACAGAACCACTCAGCGAATTATACGACACAGATCGGTAGAGAAACATAAAATGAAAGCCAACATTCTAACACGATGAAGGGCTTGCGTAAAGCCAAGGTTCGCCGATTAGCTAGCCTAAGTAGCCTAGCCACAGGGCCCAAACGTTGGGCTAAAACATCGAACTCGGCGCATTGCTACAGTCATTACTCTCGAGTGCTTGCCGGCGTAGCCAACAAACGTACAGTCGTATAAAATATGGCATTATAAGCCAACGCTTAAAATAATCACACAGACATTACAACCGACACCTAAACAGACGCGATCGTAATACTGAAGTGCGAAATGGAGGGCCTAGCTACCGCAGCTCGATGACTTCCTTCTTACCTTATGAATTCTTTTCAGAGCCATTGTTGTGCTTGTGCTGCTGTCACTGAAATCGTACTATACTCGATTAAAACGGCAATTCTTCTCTTTAAATAGAGGCCAACACCTCGAAATTTATGTTAAAGAAGACCTTAGATAAAGACTTCTATCAATGTTAACTGCGTGACGGAACCGGTCGATACAATTTTAAGGCGAAACTGAAAGGTACCAAGGCTAGAGTAGCGGTCCTTCCTCCTGCAGCAGCAGCAGCTACCAGATCACGCACATTATGCTGCTCTAATGAGACCCTTCCGCCGACGAACTCATCCACCAAACCTCTCAGTGCTAGATTGCGCGCCGACTCCAGCTCCTCTCTAGCGCCATAGAAATTAGTGCAACTAATAAAACCGTGGGTCCAAAATGGCGGACTACGTCAAGCTATTTACATACAAATTGAGCCTAAATGACGTCCATCATTTTACGATGTTCTCATTTCAATAAACCGGGTTTTGGTAGATTAAAGGTGTTCATATAAAAACAAACCGAACGTTTGGATCTGTTTCAGAGTGGTTGTTTTATTTAAATCTTCTTTAAATTTAGAACCAAATAGTTAACTGCAACTTCCCGGTTTCGGAATTGGGCAGTTACAAAAATACCTCCGATCGGAGGAAGTTAAAGCCAAGGCGGAGGGATATCTTACGAATATATATTTGTCGCGACACAGTACGAGAATCTCACCGATCCGAAGGAAAAGAGGGCAGTAACTACCTCACATAACTGCTGGCTGAGTGTTTAATTTCTATAGAGAATATGCTTAATGAAATCGGACAGAATGAACAGTCAGAACTAGGTCATCTAAACGATATGAATCATGCATTGAAAATGAAACTTATTATTCATAAGTAATAATTTCAATTGGTTAATTAGGATATATGTATCACTTAGTAGACTTCGTGTACTCTGGAGCCAAATTTACTGTAATGTGCATCAAAGGGTACATGTTTATTACAAAGAAAAAAACACAATCTGTGCATCTTAAGTACATCTTTGTGCGTCTGTGCGTGTGTGTCCGCCCCCCAAAAAATAAATAAATAAATAAATAAAAAATTAAAGTGCGAGTGTATAAATGGCATCTATACAGCACAAACACGCGCGCGAGAACGCGCAGGGAAACCCCGACTCTGCCTCCACCTGATGGCAGCATGAGGCAGTCCGTGGAAGCGACTGCGTGGGAGTTCCTGCCTTCGCCATGTCGGGGTGGTGCAGCGGCGTGTTGAGGATACCCTGAAGTGTAGCCTGGCCACTTCTCCTTTCCGTCTCCATTCATCCATTCTTCCATCCTCTTTACAAGGCTGGCGGACCGCAGCATTCAGTCCTCTATTCTCGTGTAAACTGCGACAACACTTTCTCCATACGGACCGTGAACCAAGGAGAGACGCACCAAGTGATGCTGTTGCGGCCAGCGCTGTCCGCAACAGCGAAAACACAGCAGTTCTGCGCGAGAAGTAGGAGTGCGTTCCTCATAGACCACAACAGCCCATGAAGATGTCAAACGCAGTCATGGGTTTAAACCCCACAGACAGGGTTGTTAAATGTAAGTGGGTTTTCGCATCTCATTTTGTCTGCAGTAAATATTTTTTCCCACATTGTTGCATTTAGAAATAAGGTAACTGGTTTGTGTGGTTACTGTAGTTAAATGACAATTCGCTTTCGTCTCCCGTTGCCATAATCAAGGATAGAAGCTAACGATGACAGATCTTATTGGCAAAAGATATGCGTCATAGATTAGGTAATATGATGTTCATTGTTTTAGCTAAAAGGCCTATTAATTTTTTTATGGAAAAACACGCCGTCCCTTTCGTATGCTGATAGGCTGGTTAATAAGGCTCAGAGCTGTTGAGCTGCCTTCTCGAGAGCGCTAAGTGGTGATGTAGCAGCATCTTTCGAGCGATCCAAGGGCTGTGCGCGCGCCTGGTGGTGAATACGTGAATTGGTGGATACAGAGTGCCAGGGCACCCGAGTGAGCGCGAGAGAGGGAGAGAGAGAGAGACAGAGAGTGTGTGTGTGTGTGTGTGTAAGAGAGAGAGAGAGAGAGAGCGTGTGTGTGTGAGAGAGAGAGAGATTAGCATCTCGTTCCAATGAAATGTTTTTGGCAGTTTGACGATGACAGCGAAAGGAAGACTAAAAGGTAGAACTGGTTTACGTTTCGGTTATAGCTGTTTTGCTGTATCATTAGCCTAAAGCGGCGTTTAATGAGTATCGACGGGTATCTTATAACAGTATAACATCTCACAATTTTACGTATTGATTTTTGCGTTTTATTTTGTGACTCGTGAAATGCAGTGATACCTACGTGAGTAGCCTACACTCATGCCAACCAGAAGATCGCGTTGATAAGTCGGGATACTGGTGATAGCTTGACCGTAGACTGATGACATTGACTTGCTACATAGTTCGTTTACGACCTGCATCAGTTATGTTTATTTTAAAGAACAAATGTAAACGAGTGCATCGATTTGTTGAACATTGCGGGGATCACACTGAAAATATCCAACCCGATGCGGCCTGCAATGACATTAGGCGACACAACATACTCTCAAATGCAATTATTAATTTTTATATAGAATCACTCTAGCATTAGCCTGTATTGCCTCGTTCAGAATAATGACTGGGTGTAGTGTACGTATATTAACTGAAGCTGTACTAGGGGAGTTTCCGAATCTTTTTTGTCACCATCAGCGGAAGGCAAAACTGGACTTAAAAATCGCATTAGCGTACTGCATAGTTGGGGAGGCCATCGCTACGACGCAGACGCGACTGTTAATGCTTCACTAGAATGTGGAATATTGTGTGTGTATGTGTGTGTGTGTGTGTGTGCGTGTCTGTGTGTGTGTGGACTATAGGGCCAAAGCGTTAAACAAGCGGAGCTCTGTGCGCATGCAAGAGGCAATTAGTTTTAAAAGCTAACCAAAATGCGCGTGCCTTTAGCTTTTGCTGTATCCATAATGGAATTGTTTTATTAAGGAGAGGGCTGTGGCGTAGTGGAGACTATTGGCAGGCAGTGAGCGAACAGAGTAGGGTGGGGGTCTCAGAGTCTCTTTGAGATCTACTTTAAATGGGCTATCCCTCGTCAAGGGATTTGAGCCTACCAAAATTATTCAGCAACACATGCCATTCTGTATCAAGTAGTTATATTATAGCACATGCATACTGTAAGATAGTCATTTTACACCTGCTATAGACCTGTGAGGAAATATATTAAGACAGTTGCTTTTCACAAATAGCTGCAGATGTGAAACACACGAGGGAGCTGAGATGTTGAAAATAGAAGGACAAGAATTTTCAGAGGAGTAGCATAAAGTGATGTAAACGGATGTAGGAGGAAAATACATGGATATTCACAAGACACAAGATTGATTAATTAACGAGACAGCCCATGTCCAAATCTAACCAAATTTTGGGTTATTATATTTAGTGTTCTGCATTAGGCGGAGGGCCCATCTGTTCAGTGCATTACTAACACTATGATGGCATATTAATTACAGTTCCAGGCCTGAGGGCTCCATGGAATAACATAGTAATGTACTTTATTGTTTTCAACTGATTGTATTTATATATTCAAAACCTTTGATTGACATATCAGTCTTTAGATAAGTACTTCAGTGAAGAACTATGTGTTAGTTACTCTAGTTCAAGAACAGGCAGTCCCCAATTAACATGGTCTAGGTGAACTCACTGAAGCTCTAAGGATAACACAGCTTGCATGTAGTGGGAGATATATCCACAGTCATTATGATGCAGCAAGCATTCCAAAAGTAACACATCTGATTATGTGTCATATAAGCTTTCTTCCACTACTGGAAGGGCCTAACACCCAGCAGTCTGAGGAGGCCGTGTAATGGAAAGACATTAAGAACAGTGGCATCAGAGCATACCGAAAAACAACAGCACGCGTTTTAGAGGGAGGTGAAGAAAGGGGCACGTGAATGCAAGGAAATAGTGGAGAGGATGGCAAGTGGAACAGACAGGGAATTAAGCTGGTAGCAACGGATGGGTGAGGCAGTGTTCAAACACTGTGCACCACAATGAACAGAATCCCAGCATCACACATATATCCTCACACATGATCGCAATCTATTAATAGGCTACAGCTTCATTTCTATGTATACAGGGAAAAGGCACTGTGAAAGACTGGATGAGGAAATGATACTGTGTGTAATCAATGTCTGTAGAACCAGATGACCTTATGAGGCCATGGTGTAAATGTAATGATGGTGTCCCACCAGGGGATGGCACATACTTGCATGATGCAATGGTAGTCTGTAGCTAGTGGATGATGTAATGGTAAGCAGTATATCTCAGCACCGAACAGTCACTGGAGTTAAATGAACTGCTACAGATTTTAGATTTACCCCTGCTTATTCAGACTCCTACACAGTGTAATTGAATAGTGGTGCTGTTGGTATTAGTGTGTAGTTATGAATTATGTGGAGCAGGTTTCTGTTAAGGAGATCCTGATTGATATTATATAGAGCCAGTGTTGGGGGTGACACATAATAATAATGCTTTCATAAGTTCTGAAAGCACTGCGCTGTTTTTACAAACTGGACAGGTTTAACGTTATTATATTGCTGTGTCTAGTAACATCTTACTTTCAGAAACTATACGTAGTTTTAAGCTTATAGCAAAAGTATGAATGTTCAGTATGTAGATTTTTATTCCATTTTTCAAAACTCATACATATAAACTCTATATAGACAGCATTTCCTGTTATGACATCACAAATATATACTGCTAAAATTCCATTCTAATACCTATAAGATAATTCTATCAATATTCTGTTGCATTTTGCTTATAGTCTCTTCCATTAAATATTTTTTACTTCTGCTTTTGTACTTCATTTGAGAGCACTTTCTGGTCTTTTTTCAAATTCAAATGTAAAAATGCTAATCAAATGGTGTATTTCTAAATGCATTTTCCAAGCAAGTGTGCATAATTTAAATCATAATTCAAATTCAAATGCGAAATGTGTATTTACATTTCTGTGTACAATGGCAGATGGTATGACAGTCATCCATTTGTAGTCGTGTTCCAGCTCCACCAGAAAGACAATGTGATTGCAAACCTGTTTGCATTTCCTCTCTGCATGAGGCACGTCTGTCAGTCCAACATGGGAGGAACATCAAGAAGGAACTTTTGTTGGGGGTGTAGTTTTAGGAGTGAAGGTGATCTAATTTTTTCACTTCAGGCCCATAACAAATATGGAGGCATCAACAACAGGCCGACTACAGGAAATGAGTGCTTCCTCAGCTTGGTTTGTGAGTGTTAAAATGTCACTAACAACAGCCGCTATTATTAATGAATCCATATCAGCTATGGTGCCCAAGTAGGCTTTAAGTGCTACCAAAGTTCAGTCTTTCAATCACCTAAATCCATAAAACTATGCCCTGAACAAAAAGTTCCTTCCAATGCCCCACCCACATTGTTTGATTGACAGGAGTGCATAGTGAACAGTGGAAATGCAAATGCAAAAGTGTTTTGTAATTGCGTTTTAATTTTGACAGAGCTGGAGTGTGACAGTGAGGAAGTGCAATTTAAAAAAGGTGATTTAAGTGACTTTGAAGGTGGCATGGCTGGTGGTGTTAGACAACCTGCTCTGAGTATTTCAGAAACTGCTGATCTGCTGGGATTTTCACACACAACCATCTCTTGGGTTTATAGAGAATGGTCCAAAAAAGAAAAAAATATCCATTGAGTGCCATATATCCAGGTGAAAATGCCTTGTTAATGCCAAAGGTCAGAGGAGAAAACTTGTTCACGCTGATAGAAAGGCATCAGTAACTCAAATAACCTCTTGTTTACAACCAAGGTATGCAGAAGAACATCTCTGAATGCACCACACGTCGAACCTTGAAGCAGATGGGCTACAGCAGCAGAAGACCACACTGGGTGTCACTACCGTCGACTAAGAACAGGCAGCAGAGGCTATAATTCACACAGACTCACCAAAATTGGACTTCAAAATAGAAGATTGGAAAAATGCTACCTAGTGTGATGAATCTTGACTTCTGTAACATTTGAATGGTAGGGTCCGAATGTGGCTGCTGCTGGTGGTGGTGGTGGTGTACTGGTGTGGGAGATGTTTTCTCGGCCCCTTAATACCAACTAAGCATTGTTTAAACGCCACAGCCTACCTGAGTATTGTTACCAACCACAGTGTACCCATCTTCTGATGGCTACTTCCAGCAGGATAATGCACCATATCACAAAGCTCAAATCACCTCAAACTGTTTTACTCATTATCGTGAGTTCACTCTATTTAAATGAGCTCCTGAGTCATCAGATCTCAATCTAGAGCACCTTTGGAATGTGGTGCAACGGGAAATTCACTCCCCCCACACACACTCACTCCCTGGACATTTTATTAGGTACACCTTGTTGTTAGGCCCCTTTTTGCTTTCAGAATTGCGTTAATTCTTCACTGCATAGATTCATCTAAGTGGGGGAAAAAGATTCCTTAAATATTTTGATCCATACCGGACATGACAGCATCACATAATTGCTTCAGATTTGTCAGCTGCACATCCATGTAATGTTTGTGTTTAAATTAAGTTTGGTCAGTAATGGTAAACAATAACTGGACCAACTGACACAGCTATTTTCAATGAGCAGGAACTGCAGGCACTTGTATCATTTCTGGATGTGCCTCTTGGGCAGTGAGTACAGGTGAATGTACAAGACTGTAGACGTGTGAATGATGCAATTCTCTGGCATTTGCTGCAGTAATTCTGTAATCTTTGTTGCTGCTGTCTTCAAATCTTCTGGACAAAATCATTGTAAGGAAAACAATGCATGATCAACGCATAATTTCTCTTATTTTCTTATAAAATTCTTTATGTGTAAATAATGTACTTTAAAAATAAACGGTCAAATCAATTTACGAAACACTGACAATTTGGCACTTTAGGCTTATTACAGTTTAAGTTGCTTTTGAGGCACAATTTCATGGTGTGAATTTGCACTGGTATATAAAACGTTTATTTTGAAGCTAAATGATTAACAAACTCAATGACTTAACAATGGATCGCTTAAGCTTTTCAAAACAGGACAAGTGTCAGTTGTTAAAATAGAATTCCTCAGAAGTATCTTAACTTTAATCAAAGCCAATTTGAAAATAATCAAAGCCAGTGGAGAACTGTTCTCATCCAGTCATCACACAAACAAGCAGAAAATCATTCCTGTCGATTCATACCAGAGAAGAACTACTGGATTGGCTGTTTCAGATGGGTGCAAGCACACCTGGAAGGTGCACAAGTGGGTTTTTTTTTCTCCACTCCGTAAACATAATCCTGCACATGATCTCTACATGCATAAGATAAACACAAATAGCCATAAACATGTAAACATTTACAGGTGACACACACACATATACACAGACACTGATATATAAACACAGAAAGTGACACATGATTATTACCACTCATACACTGGATGGTGGCTGGAGATAAAAACTAGAAGGGAAGAGATTTGTTCAGTTATGGTATATTATCTTGGTATATTTATCTATGGTATATTATCTTGGTATATTTATCTATGGTATATTATCTTGAAGCCGTGTGCTACTGGTACATGTGTTGTAACCAGTAGAAAGATTTGATACTTGACTGGATTTTGACCGTTGACTTTTAACAGTAATTGCATATAGAAATCAGTTTGGGATTAGTTAATTGGATTTTTTGAAAAATCACTATAAGAATTTTAAAGAATATATATGTAATTATAAATTGTGAACCTTAAATACCTTATTTTGAAAGATAGTTTTTTTTTAATCCAGCCATGCAGTTTTTAAATAAGGCATGTACAACCCCTAATCTGAGGAAAAAGGCATTGATGGAGTGTGAGACAGAGTACAAGCTACACATTTTTATTGTTAAAAAAAATAAAAGTTGGAAATCCCCAGCTACTTCAACATAACCATACTTGGATAAAAAGTGTAAATCTAGTTCAAACTTGAAGTAGATAAGGTGGTTACAAAAGAAAGGAGGGAGAGAGAGAAACAGGGAAAATGAGAAAGAAAGAGAGAGTAAGACTAATTTTAGTCCCTTTAACACACATCGTGTAACTCTAAAGAGTGTTACACGATAACTCTTTAACTCTGTAACTAACTCTGTAACTCTGTAACTCTAAAGAGTTACACGATGAGTTTAGAGAGAGCAGAGTGGGATGGATCCCTGTACTAATGAGGTCACACTATGCAGGAAGTTACTGTGGTCTAACATGTTCCTGTTGTTCTTCTCTCCAGCCTGTCATTCTAGCTGCATCCCACCACATGTCTGTGTGTATGTCTGCTGTCATTCCCTCCATCTCTCTTGTGTTTACTGGCTCATCTTCCTCTCTGTTTCCGAGTGAGCCCGCCCACCCTCCAGCTTGGTTCTACGTGTGTCTATGCAGATGGCTCTTGTGTGTGCTGCTCGAGCAGTTCTAATGACTCTTTTAAACCCCCGGCCCATGAAAGACGTGTAAAGCGGCGTTATTGTGCTGGAACGTTAACATGCATGAATGTGCATCTCTCTTTCTCTCTCTGAATATCTGTCTGTGTGTGTCTCTCTCTCTTCCTGTTTTCTGTCTCCTAGCCCGTCTCTCTCTGCCTCTCTCACCGTAGTCTTCTCTGCTCCAGTTCCTCCCCACTTGTCCTTTGGTTCTTTCGGTCTGGCAGTTATTCGGGGGAGGAGGACACGAGCAGAACACTCATCTGTTGAGAAGGCTTGGCATTTCTGGGCCCATACGCTGAAACGGTTTTGTCCTGGGGCTTTTCCAGCAGCAGTTTCAGGTTGTTCTGCAGAAACAGTGTACATGTCCAGTTCAGCAGTCACATGCTATACTGTAGCAGGAAGTCTTTCCCTGGAGTCACTCTCTTTCCATCCTTTCTCAGATCTTCTGTCCTACTTTCCCTCCTACTTGCCTTGTGCACGTAAACACACACACACACGGGCACACACACTATGGTCTGTAGGTGCTGCATAAAGAAATACACGAAAGAAGGAATTTTCATTACTTCAGAGGACATCATTCAGCACTAGTGATTTCAATTCATAGTTGTGATGCCAAGGTCTGAGTTATGTGAAGACCCTCTGGTCCTGGTAACAATGCCAGAGAACTATCACAAAAGGCATCTGTGTGGTTCTTAGTAGCTCTGTCTCTGAAGAGTTCCCTAATCTCGAGCTTTTCTTTGTCTAGTACTAATGAATGCCATGTCTAAATACAGTGAAGAGGACACTGCATCATTGTCTCATTGCAAATTCAAATGTGCCTGACCGCTGTGTACCGTTATGACCTGTTATGAGCTGTTAGGAATGAATATGAGCTGTTATGAATGGTTAAGGTTAAGCTGGGTTTCAGGCTTTTGCCCTTGCACTTTTTCTTATGACATAACTTGTATAGGACCCAATGACATCTCTCTGACTTGTTGTAATTTGCAGTTTTTCTTGTAATAATGCACACTGCATTATAATAATGCACACCACATTATTACACAAAATCACTGAATGCAAATTTAGTCTATAACAGTGTGGCCACACATTTGACCCTGTAAGTGTGTTACAGATTTGAGCAGTTTGTCACTGCCACAGCTCATTGTTTAGTTTCAAGCATTTGTGTTCCTGGTATCATTGCTGTGTAAACTCTGTGGAGACCAGAAGAGCTTAAATGGTTGCATCCTGACATCTATAAAGCCATAGAGAGTTCACATTTTAAGAGTGTGTGTTATACATCAGAGACAGCAAAATGGTATTTGCTCATTTCAGCAGGAGTATGTAGCCTTGCTGACCCTTCAGTGTGCTTACCTCAGCAGTGGAAGCAGTGGGCCAGAACAAATAGTTTCCATATAATGAAAAGGAGGGTGGAGTGAGATTTAATTGCTCGGTTCAACTGGCTCTAATTGCAGGTGGATTTTTGCCAGAAAAAGCATAAAGCAGCTGCAGTGAGCCAGTTCTTCTCTCTCTTTTTTTTTTTTTTTTGCTGAGTTATGAAGTGGCATTTGTGTTAGTGAAGAAGCCCAGTAGAAGAGAAGATAAGGGCAGGACAGGCCTGGTTATGCACTCTGCAGGATAGGAGTGCAAAGGAGTGAGGCTCAGATATGGCCGTGTGATCGCTTCATACGCCTTCAAGGGCACGTCCAGGTGACCAGTGCTTCTCTGATTAAAAACTGAATAGAAGATTTAAATCGGAAACAATGTTTCAAAACATTTTTTAATGATGAAATCTGGTCCTTGACTCACTAGCAGAGAGGAGTGTAAATATGGTGCCCAGACAGAACAGGGCATATGTGGTTTCATTGCTACCCAACTCTTACCAAGGTTTCACTGTTACGAGGCCATTGCTTGTTTTATTTGTTGCTATGGTAATAACTCAATTTTCATCAAATGAATTCCAAACATGAGGAATTCTGACTCTCAGTTAACTGATAGCCAACAGGTACTAAACAAGGAACCAGTAAAAGAGCAAAGGCAGATTATCTTTTTATTATTTGCGTGAACTCAACCACTTGGGGTTTAGTGAGACAGCTGAGAGCTGAGAAGAAACAAGTATAACAGGGGAATTGGAACATGACACTGTATCTGAGTTGTGTCGAGTAGCTAGCACCAGTGTGAAGTGAGGTGAAGGTAGGATTATTTGTGTATTTGTATTTAGAGGTCATTATAAGTTAATATTAATTGGAGTTTTGATTTTTTGCCCCCAATGTTTATATATATATAAGAGAGAGATATTGATATATAGATATATCGATAGATATATAGATATATGTATGTACAAGGCACACCCACACACAATATCCGGGCTTCGAACACCTACGCGCTACCAGCCATCAGATACACCAATGGCATAATAAACTGGCCAACGGAGGAGATAGAAGCCAGTGACATCAAGAAGGATACTCCACACAATGCACAGAGGGTTTCATCCTAAATCCACCATTTTGGATGAGTGGAATTAGGGAGTCTGAGGACTAGTAAACATCAAGGCCCCTATCCAGAATTAAATAACCAAGATCCAGGAATATGTCAGGAAGTTGGTCCCAAGTGATGTAGTGCTTAGTGAATACCTAAGACAATAGAACCCTGAGGAGGATGGGAATGTGGAGGAGCAGGAACCATCACAGGAAGATAAACCCCTGCATGGGGCTGCAGTTAACGGCTGGAGAAGGCTGGATTGAAAGACAGTACAGATATACAAATCATAGCAGGACAAGAACAAGCTCCAAATACAAGATCAATAGAGGCTGGCATCTACCACACTAGAGAGGATTCCAGATGCAGGTGTGCAAAGATCCAGCACATAACAGCAGGATACAAGATGCAAGAGCATCTAGCAGGCAGAGCATACGTGGAACAAGGGGTTTGCATAGTATACAGAATCACCTGTGCTGAGTACGGGCTGGAAGTTCCAAGGTCTAAATGGGATACTGACTCAAAGGTGGAGAATAGACTGATAAAATGGTAATGGTTAAGCAAATGAACATAGCAGTGATGTACAAACAGCAGAAGAGGGTTGTAGTGATAGATGTAGTAATCGCAAGTGATAGCAACATCAGGGACAAGGAACATGAAAAAGGTCAAGAAATACCAAGGACTGAAAGAAGAGCTAGAAAAGATCTGGAAGGTGAAGGCAACAGTGGTTCCAGTGGTAATCAGATCACTAGGGTCAGCAGATCAGCAGATCCCAAAAACAACATCCAAGATCTCTGTCCAGATCTCTGGTAGGGGACCAAAGCTTACAGGAAAAAAGACTGCCTGGGGGAGGGGAGATTAATATATACAAATTTTTTTTTTTTTTTTCCCACAGTTTTTTCTGAAATAACTTGAAAAGAAAAAGTAATGCCATTCATGATTATTTCTTCTATACTTAATATAAATCAAACTTTTTTATTTTTAATACTAAAGCAAATTAATATGGCATGGGCAAAAGCAATGTGGTCCTTAGACATATTGTTGCACAGCCTTTAGAGGCAGTCACTCCAAACACTTCTGTAGCTTTCACTGAAACTTCTGCACCTGTCAACAGGTAGTCTGGCCTACTCCTGTGCAACCTGCTCCAGCTGTCTCACCTTTGAAGGGTGCCTTCCCCCACTGCATGATTCAATTCTTTCCGTAGATGCTTGATAGATCAGGGCTCATAGAAGGCCATTTCAGAACAGTTCAATTCTGTGTTCTCAGCCATTCTTGGGTGCTTTTTGCTGTATGTCATTATTCTGTTGGAGGACCCATGACCTGCTGTAAGTAAGATCGATTTTGTGACACTGGGCAGTACATTTCACTCCAGAATGCCTTCATAGTCTTATGATAGTCTTCATAGTCTTGTGAAACCACACCTGAGCCCTGTACATTCTGCAAAGCAGGTATGGTGTTCTTTTCTCTGAAAGCTTCATTTTTCGTTTGTGAACACAGAGCTGATAGGATTTGCAGATAAGCTGCTGTTTTATCTCATCTGTCCAAAGGATATTTTCCCAGAAGCATCATGGCTTGTCAATATACATCTTCGCAAATTCCAGTCCGGCTTATTTGATGTTTTTCTTTCAACAGTGCAGTCCCCCCTGGGCACTTCCATGGCGCCTGCTGTCTCTCAAAAAACAGTGGCTGGTGCAATTAGTCAGACGTGCTTTGACCTTCGAGACCAGCTTGTATCTCTTTGGAAGTTTTCCATGGCTCCTTTTCTACATTCACATTATCCTTCTGTTCAATCTGGGGTGGATTTTCCTCTTACACTCACGTCCAGGGAGGTTGGATACAGGCCCATGGACCTTAAACTTCTTAATAATATTTGCATCTGTAACAGCAGAGTGCTTACTTTTCTCAATTTAAATAGGGTGAATGGCTGATTATAGGATAGAAGATGTGTATGATTTTAATTAAAGAAAGCAGTTAGCTTGAAATGTCACTAAAGTTCAGTTATTTTCTAGGGGTACCAGCAAATCTGTCCAATGAGATGCGAGGGTGGCAATAGATTTGTATATATCTTTGCTTGTGTGTGAATATGTATGCATTATAAACAACTACCTTGTACATACAGCAAGATGCATAAACACTAATAAGTGTACAATTACAGACTGTAGCAATGCATTGTGGGCATGCAGTTTGTTAACCTCCAACTACCCCATTCATCACTGATCTAATCAGAGGACCACTGCTGACTGAATATTATTTGTATGCTGAAACATTGTCAGCATGGAATTGTGTCTGATGCAGTAGTGCCATGCTTGTTGTGCTGAACTAGTGCAGGTTTTTCAGTCCAAGTTGTGTTATTTCATTTGTCATTGGTAGAGAGTGGTCCACTGCCCAGAAACCTTCAGCTATTAGCGCTCACCATGTCAGAGTCTGATCACCAATTAAGGGCTACATAGAATGCAGTGGCAGGTGGATGTGGCACAAATTATGACTAATCAAGCTATGAAAGATACTACAAATGTAGTATTTGGTTTACTTGCTTGGACTGTTGTAGCTCATTTATAGTGAACTAGCTGCTGGTACAAAACATTGGTACAATATGGTACAAAACGTTTCCAGAGCTTCCGGAGACATTATAAACAGCTGTTCAAGACTTCATGAACAAATAGCATATTAAAGACAACTAATATAAAAAAATTAAGTGTGCAAAAAGTATTAACAGAATTTATACTGATGTGCCAAAAGTTATGGGACAGGATCTAGTATTGTGTAGGACCCCTTTGCCTGGTGAACTGCAGCAACTCAACACGGCATCAGTTCCACAAGTAGACAGATGACTGGAGAGATGTTGAGCCATGGTGTCTGGATAGTCACCCACAGCTCTGGGGTATTTAAGTGCAGGATCTTGGTGTGAATGCACCACTCCACTACATCCCATAAAAGCTCGATTGGGCTCATGCTGGGTGAATGTCCAGGCCACACCACATGTCAGGACTTTTCAGAAATGCTCCTCGAACCAGTTCTGGACAACAGAACTGGACGTCGGGGTGCATTATCCAACAGAGACACTCACTCTGGTGGGTCTTATGCTGGCCAGTGTTTAGTCTCACCCACAACATAACACTTCACACCTTATACAGATGTGGACATTCCCAAGACAGCTCCTGAGGCAACGCCACTTCAGAATTTGCATTCTGATATCCTATGACTTTTGGCACTTCAGTGTATGACCACATAATATATTTTCAGATTTTGGTTTTAAGTGTTGTGTGTATGTGGATAAGTGGTACCAGCAGTGGAAGTGGATGCTATTACCAGCAGTGATTTGTGGAGATGACAGTATGATATTTTCCTGATGAGGGAATACCATCTTTCTCTGTGTTTTCACTGTGTTTCCCTGTGTTTCACTGTGTTTCTGCGCTGCCAGGTGTCCATGAGTTCTGACACACAGACACTGGGTCTGAGAAGTGATGCTGAAATGTAATTTCGCAACAAGGTTCACAGTAAATTGACATATTTGGTTTAATAATGAGTTGTCAGCATGTCAGCCAAACGTGACAGACATTCTCAATGAATCAGACCCTTGTTAAGATGAAATTGGTGCTGAGTTGAGTGGGAGTGTGGTGGGGGGAGGGGGGCAGTATCAGAGGAGCAGTAGAGGAAATGCAGAGTGGGGTACATCCTGGTGTGGGGCAGTAGGAAACAAACACATCCTCTCAGAACAGATACACATGGGGGTAAGGTGGTCATGAGGTGAGTGTGGGAGAGAGAGAGGGAGGGAACAGAAAGAAAAAGGGAAGAGGAAGAGAAATAGGGAGTAAGAGAGAGATGGAGAGATGGAGAAGGACAGGGAGACACTGAAGGAGAGCAAGGAGACCAGGAGAAAGAGAGAGAGAGTAAGGGAGAGAAAGGGAGGGAGAGAGAGAGAGAGAGAGAGAGGAGAAGACTGTTTCACAGCTGTGACCTGGATAAGTCCCTCCCCTCGTACCTCAGGGGTTGAGGAACAAGTGTGAGCCTGTCACCAGCCTACTTTCCCAAAGTATAATTCTAGGCCATTATCTGTGCTAGCACTGGTGGGGCTTCAACAGGCTCAGCGGATCCAGCAGAACAATCCTCTGTCTCTCTCTCTCTCTCTCTCTCTCTCTCTCTCTCTCTCTCTCTCTCTCTCTCTCTCTCTCTCTCTCTCTCT